>OY992892.1:58580936-58705936 GCA_963921405.1 Cepaea hortensis | reverse complement strand
CATCTCGCCTTTCCTCTGAGCATCGATCGTCGGCCAGATCCCCTCGTCACACCTCGCTGCCTCATTCTTACCAGACTATAGTGATCTCCATTTGCTCCTCCGAGGTGTACACGTGCTCTCACAAGGCCGCAACCACGTCTGTTTTGTCATGCATCAATACTCCACCAAGTTTTTCCGAGCCAGCCAATCTGTCCGCCTGTTCATTCTCCAGCACACCGGCATGCCCAGGAGAAAAGATTCAGGTAATACCCGCTACCCGTGACCTCCGAAGCGAAGCAAGCCACTCTGCCCGAAGCTTGCCTGTTCTCACCCTCCCCAGCATGCTTTCTGAGTCAGTTACAATCACAATGTGTGTATGTATCGTGTTCTGTATCCAGCGGAAAGCTGCACTGACCGCCTCCACCTCCATTCTTAAGCTAGATGTTGTGTCATCATACGCCAGGCTCTCCTGCATCAAACGCCTACCATTAGCTTTTGCCAAGAACCCACAGGCACTTCTCCTACGTCTCAACACCGACCCATCCGTGTAGATAATCACATCAACGGGGCGAGAATTATCCTGAATTAGTTGCTGAATTTCCACTTCCGTGGCCCCTGCTGGCCACTACCTGCACTTCCGGCTCAATGTGATTATAACTCTGCACAAGTCTGACTGCTCGGCTGGCACTCTGACCCACTCCTCTCCTCGCCTGATGTTCTCCAAGGGGCACACCTGTCTGATCGTATCCTCCGCCTGAGCCATCCATGATTTCCCTCTTAGCAGTCTCTGACCCTTAACTTCGTCCAGCGCCTTATGCAACGGGTGATCTGTGTCTGCAGCTACTCTGAGGTATGCCTTCGCCTGCATCACCTTGAGCCTACCAGCAACTGTAGGCAGACCAAGGATGTAACGCATACACACTACTGGAGTGTCTCTGCTGCATCCCAGAATGACCCGCATAGCTTCGTTCTATATGCGCTCTAATTTCACCAGCTGACTCTTTGAGACAGTGAGCAGTCCTAGTCCATATTCAATCACTGAGAGGATCAAGTGCTGGTATAGTGTGAAGAGAATTCTCTGCTCTGTGTCCATTGCAGCCATAGTTTTAAGTGCATTGAGTCCCTTTTGAGATCTTGTCACAACCATCTCCACATGGTCCTTGAAGGACAGACTCCTATCAAATGTGATTCCCAGATACTTCAGTATGTTCTCTCTGTTGACGCTTCTGCCATCTATCGTGAGGCTTGGGGCATCATCTCTCACAATCCTGTTGTCCAGAGAGCACCACAACACAGCCGCCTTTTCCGGGTGGATGACAGCACTCATTTCAGTGCACCAGTCAATCACTTTGTCTACTGTCACCTGTAGCTCCTGGGCTGTTTGATCCCTATTTCTCCCCTGCCTATATGCAAGAATATCATCTGCAAATGTTAGAATCCTTCCAACCCTTGGTGCTTCTAGGTATGAAATCTTGCTCGTATACACATTAAAGAGCACCGGTGAGATTGCAGATCCCTGTGGCAGTCCCGGGGTTAAAATATGTGGATCTGAGGGTGGCCTGCCTAAAGTGGCGCTCAATGCACAAACTCCATACCTCCAGCGATGACCCCAGGAGTCTGTGAGAAAAATGCACTCATGAACCGAAAGATGTAGTCCGGTATCGAACCCACAACCTACAGAGCACGGGGCAGAAAGCTTGACCACTTATAAGAAAGGGAAGAATCAGAGGATGAGCCACTAGATGATAGTTTATAGACAGCTGATGTCAGGACACAATACTTAAGGTACAGCTATCATATATAGTATATTCTGTCAGAACCTGTGAGGCTGTTACTAACAACAGGCTTCACTTCACTCCAGACACACTTATTGCACCTCAGTCTTCCCCTTAGTCATGGCAGTTGCTAACTTGGAGTTTCTTATCCTTCTTTCACAATAAGGGTTTGTAAAATTGCAGGCATGTAACCTTGTCCAAGTTATTGGATTGAATTTATTATCACTAACTTTTAACTAGAATTAAATATTTATGGAAAAATAAGGTAATGCACGGGAAAGATTTGTCGAAAGAGAAATTGAGAAAGACAACGAGAGAAAATTCTTGGCAGTCTTATGTCATGGCACGGAAGGGTGTCGACGCATGAAATGATAAAACGAACGAATGAACAAACTAATTTTATTTATACTAGAGTGTTAACACTACTAGGGTTTTATTATACTAGGGTTTTATTATTTATATTTTTATTATTTTATTATATATTTTTTTATTATATAGGTTTTTTAGGGATATACTAGGGTTTTATTATATAGATGCCATTGGAAATCGCAAGATGTGGAAGAGCATGGTCGCCCACGCCAGTTAGCTAAGCACTTGATGGTTATGGTGGTAACAGTGGTTATTACACTCACTTACCAACAGGGTTAGAGTTCGGCCCCTTTTACAGGCAAGAATTGAATTTTTTTTCAGAGCTCTGCAGCTCTTGAGTTGACCTGGGCTTGTAAAATCATCACCATCAACATGTGCCTTGCCAGCTGGCCTAGGCGTTCATGTCTCAACACAGATCTCAGTCCTTGGTGCTCTGGACCAACTCTGCTATTGATATAACTCCATGCCTCCGTAAAATCACCACCAAGGTGTAAATCCTATAATTAAAAGACTGTTTTCCCACATACCACTTGTTGTTGGTCTTCATATAATGGTTTGAGTGCCGGTCATTCAGAAAGCAATGGCAAACTACTGAATGTAAACTTGCCAGGAAATCACAGCCAAATAATGCTGGGGTTGACCGTGATATCCTGTAAAGTATATGCAACTAATTCTCAACTTTAACTGAGACCTCAGATCATCATAGATTGTCACACTCTCTAGACAGTTGCTAACTGTCTGGACCCCTAGGCAGCATTGTGCTCTCTGAAAAGCCTGTGATCATAAGACTGCCAGGTGGAAGTAATGGCTGAGAAGTTTTCAGTGTCTGCCTCAAGTTGAGAAGGTACCATGTTCAATCCCAGCATACAGCTGGCTATTTTTCCAGGTGCTTTTGGTATCTAAACATATCATGCGACACCCCTCTCCCCTCACCACCCCTGATCTCTTGGGTAGTGTGGACTGATACTTAGTCTTCTAAAATAAGGGTTAACAGGGTCTCCATGGCAAAGTAGACAAGCCATCTGCCTTGCACTCCGAAGTTTGTGGGTTCAATTCCATGCTACGTCTTTCGGTTCATGTGTGCATTTTTCTCAGAGACTCCCGGAGATCATAGCTGGAGCTTCGAAGTTTTTGCTTTGTGTGACGCTTTCGGCAGGCCACCCTGCGGAAAGAGGCTGAGCCATATGGGGTAAAACCCGGTGCAATGAAGTCGATCCTCTCGTCTTTTAAGACATTTTTTAAGAGTATAAACATTCTGTGTGCAAGTTTCACACGATAAAAATCCCATAGCAGTTGGAAATCACAAATTGTAGGCTGTAAAGCCATTGCTCTAGAAATGTAAACCCTACCTATGGTAGACAGAGCCCCTTACCTTGGATGGAATCTGTCTAGAGCAGTGGTTCTCAACCTTTTTTGTCCCGTGCCCCCCTTCACCATATTTTCAGAACGTCATCCCCCCCCCCCTTCCTATCAAAAATGTGGCCCATGCCCCCCTTCACCGTATTTTCAGAACGTCATTCCCCCCCCCCCCTTTCATATTTCCTATCTACAAATCCCCCACCCCTACACAGTACGTAAAATTGAAAGGTAAATTTAATAGCATATACTAAAACAAGTCTAGACATCCACATAAACCGTGATTTATGGGTCTACTTACTTTATCAAATGAATTTTAGAAGGACGAGACGTACTTAACTGTAAAGTATGAAGGGAAAAACAATATCAAGTAATCGGTTCTTGTATTAACGCGATCTTGGAATGGTCTTCATTCCCCCCTGGAAACCCTAAAATTCCCCCCTGGTGGGAGGGGGGGGGGGGAATTCCCCACCGGTTGAGAACCACTGATGTAATGGATCCAAAATGATATCGAAATGGGGATTGGCTGCTGCCCGGCTATTACTCGAGTCCGAATGACATCACAAAACTTCACTAAGAAGCTGGAGAATGGGAAAACACACAGTTATGGCCAAACGTTTCCACCGAAGTCCTTAACGGGACAACAAAAACAAATAAATAATATATCAATAACACACATGGTGCGATGGTTAGCACGATCAACTGGGTATGTTTAGTTGAGCACAGTACTTAATATATGAGTCCCAAAACAAAGTACAATGGGAAGATAAATATACCCTGATTATATACCATAGTCAGTCAGTCAGTCAGTCAGCCAGTCAGTCGCGGTTCCACCTTCACGGCAACGGGTCATCCCCATTATACTCCCTTCCTGTGCCAGTGAATATCGCACAAAATGCTCCTCACTGCCCTATGTAAAAAGTGGAATAGACAGGAGTTTTGGCAAGCCAACCGCCCGCACAGCTACACTGTGCATAATGCCGCCGTCAGAATGCTAACACAAACGTCTTCCACGAAAAATACAGTTTATCGTCGATGGAATCGGCAGTCATCAGAAAGACTTCATTTACACGGGTTTTATCCCATATGGCTCGGTCTCTTTCCTCAGGGCGATCCGTCGAAAGCGCCGCACAAAGCAGGAACTCCGTAGTTTCAGCGACGACCCCCAGGAGTCTCGGAAAAAACGCACTCGTGAACCGAAAAGCCAAACCTGACAATTCAGCAGCAGCAGCCGGCCGTCATCGTTCTGACCATGCAGTTCACGCTACAAATAACCGCGGACAGATTCGACGCGAATCTCACAGCTCACAGTGAACGCCGCGCACTCACCCAGTAGCAGGGCGACGGAACCATGTACCACCAGTCAAACGTGAGGACAATTCGAATGCAAACCGTAGCCACAAGCATAAACACTCCAGAGGCCTTAGCGGTTCAATGCCCATCCGCCATGTTGTGGACCGGAAGTCTGATTATATACCTGGACACATGATTCTCACGTTCCAGGTTACAAGCCGTAGCTTGAGGTTTCTATTGTTATTTGTACCTGGTGCATTGGTTTTACAGCCTGCGGTTCAGATTTTGTCCTAGCCCCAAGCACCCATTGAAGCAGGCAGGCTGTGGCGGATCAGCACCCAACTGGCCGGGGGCTGCCCAGCTTGAGGCGGGCGGTAGGTGATCAGTGACACCTGTAGGTGTCTCCCACCGTCAGAGGCAACGCGTGGCGCCCCATGTCTACGCCAATTGACAGGGACTTATAACCCGTAACAGTTGCCTCTCGCTTTGATTCCGAGACCAGTTAAGACCAGGGATGGAGTTATTGCCTCTCCATAGCACAAAGCCTGGGCTAAAATATAGAGATCATGTGTTGCCCATGCAGCATGATCCCTCTCTCGGCCTGCCTAGTTCACTCCAGAGGAAAGGTAACACCCCTACATCTGGAACAAGACAAGCTGCAGAAGCTGGCGGATCGGCAAAGCAATGCTCTAACTGTCCGCTTGTCGGAGCTTCGATACTAGACCAGCCGCCAACCAAGGCTTAGGGTCTGGTCTGCCCTGCCATGACATTTTGTCTTTAGCTTGCATTTCCAGGGTAAGGCTTGTACCCTCCCAGTTGCGCTCTTCCACCCGAAGCCGTTGGCACAATGTGGGGTGTCGTGTTTGGTAAGCGCCGCCCTACGTTCGGCGCTAACAGAAAGCAGGTAGTACCGTCTACTGCTACACGGTAGCTCAGTCATATCTGACTAAGACCTGACTAAGTATATACCATGTACTGTACCATTAATACATGGTCATGAAAAACCCTTATGGAAACTGACTTACTAGCAAGAGATAGTCACTTTTAAACATGTCATACAGACTGAATTTGGGTGCAGTTCTCCACTATCATCGCCAAGTAAAGGGAGCGGGTTAGGTGTGGGCTGTGTCAGTAAATGTGATCAGATGTCTCAATGAACAGGCTCATACGACATTATGCTTTGCGTGTTGTGAATTGAGATATCGTCATTGAACTAACGTTAAATTGTTTACTCTTGTACCACTTTAAGAAGTTTGGAATAGTGATGACTTGTAGAGGCATTTTAATTACTATAAAAATAAGACAGTTTTATCGGTATTGCAATGTAACAAAGCAGAGGTATTATCCTAATCAACAATACATTGTCAGTAGCCGCATCCTTATTACTAAAATAACAAAACAATAGCATTATCCTAATTAGTTCAATAACAAGAGACTATTATTATCTTTACTACTATAATAACAACACAGAGGTATTACCATTATTACTATCATAACGATTCAGTATGTATTATCCCGAATATTATGATGACAACACAATATTGTATTAACACAGTATGTCATACCCATACTAGTCATTTCTGTTTGTATTTCTCGTCTCCGTGTGTTTTAGTGGTCCCTCCATTTTGTTTAGCTTGTGAGTTGCAATAAGAGGACTTTCTACCTATACTATTCTCTGAGATTCTCAATGAGTGGCCTGTCCAGCGCCCTTCCTTGGCGTCCATGGCGACTAAGAAGGATTGCCTTGGGGCTGACTACCCTATCCCGTAGACAACCAACTGCAAAATCCCAACAACCATCGACAAGTCTACAGATAAGGAAACAGGAATATCCCAGCATTATTCTAATTTATCATCATCGGACTTGGTAGAATCAGCGGGGAAAGAAGATCCTGTTGAGCTTGACTCTAGTCCGACTTTGTGAAGACACATGAAGGGTGTAGCATAGATGGAAGCGCAAGCGCAATTGAAATACCACTACTTTTATCGTTTCTTTACTTATTCAGTCGTGGGGATTTGTCCGCAACAGACGAGTATAATATCTCCGGCGAGCCTATTCTCGCTGGTCGCGAGATCCGCACAGTTGCAGGAGGGGAGATTTGCTCGCAGCAGACGAGCAATATCTCCGGCGGGCTGTTTCCCGTTGGTCGCGGGATCCGCACGAGTCAGGCCGGGAGTCTGACGGTAGTACACGCAAACTTGGTCCAGACACTTGCGATTGACAGATGTACGCACCTTAGGGTCCAGCCGCGTACGAGGCCCTCACCTGTGGGACTTGGCTGAACGCCAAGTTCCATGGGTTACAGGGTCTGGCCACTGCTCGCCACCTGCTCGTGGAGGCGAGGTCTCGGAGGTTTGATGCTGAGCAGCCAGCGTCTGCTGCCTACCTTGTTCCAGATGTATTGGTTATCCATTCCTCTGGATTAAACAAGGCAAGGCCGAGAGAGGAAAAATGCAGCTTGGGTATCGCATGTTCTCTGAAGCTCTGTCCAGGCATTCTGATGGAATTTGGGCCAAATTCCAACTCACATACTTTGGTCTGTCAAGACTGCAAGGTGCCACTCACATCATCCTGTAAAATCCAACCAACCATGGACAAGTCTACAGATAAGGAAACAGGAATATCTCAGCATTATCTTGATTGATCATCATCATCATCAATTGCCTTGCCAGGTGGCACAGGCATTCATGTCTCTCCACAGATCTACGTCTTTTGTATTTTGGATGATATTCCTCCATGCCACCGCCTCTATCCATCCAGTATAATTTTTCTTGGTCTGCCTCTACCTCTCTTACCATTTATATTTCCAGTTTTCACTAGCAACATACAACATATCTACAACATATTCTTACTGTCCTTATTGTTACACGCTGTGCCATGTAGATCCTTTCAGATGACTCACAGAAGGCAAACAAGTTTGATGAACGCTCGTTGAAAAGGTTTTGGACAACTTAAAATGGATTCATACAACAAAATGATCGGGCTGTTTGTGCTTAGTATTGCGAAAGTGTCGTGAAAGTGTCGTGTGCCGCACATCAGACGTAAAATCATAATAACAACCCAAATGCCAATTAATTGATTTAGGAACCGACATCACAGCATTCGGGGCATTCCCATAAGCGCTCCGTCCCCATCCTCAGCAGCCAGCGAAGAGTTCTAACACTAATAATACCAGTAGCAATCTGATTATATGTCCGTTTCGCCTTGAGCGTCGATCGTCGGCCAGATCCCCTCGTCACCCCTCGCTGTCGCATTCTTGCCAGACCATGGTGATCCATTTGCTCCTCCGAGGTGAACACGTGCTCCCACAAGGCCGCAACCACGTCTGCCTTATCATGCATCAATACTCCACCAAGTTTTGCAGAGCCAGCCAATCTGTCTGCCTGTTCATTTCCCAGCACACCGGCATGCCCCGGAGAAAAGATCCAGACGATGCTTGTCACCAGTGACCTCCGAAGCGAAGCAAGCCACTCTGCACGAAGCTTGCCTGTCCTCACCCTACCCAGCATGCTTTCTGAGTCAGTTACAATCACGATGTGTGTGTGTGTGTGTGTGTGTGTGTGTGTGTGTGTGTGTGTGTGTGTGTCGTATTCTCCATCCAGCGGAAAGCTGCACTGACCGCCTCCACCTCCATTCTTAAGATAGATGTTGTGGTATCATATGCCAGGCTCTCCTGTACCAAACGTCGACCATTAGCTTTTGCTAAGAACCCCCAGGCACTTCTCCTGCCTCTCAACACCGAACCATCTGTGTATATAATCACATCACCCGGGCGAGCTGGCTACAGACACCAAAGTGGTATTTAACTCAAGTAATTGGAACCAAGATTGATTTCCTATGTTAGCATTTTCATAACGTGTTTCATGTTTCAATTAATTTATTATATTTATTCTTCAAACAATTGAATTTTCTGTCTCACCAAAATATTCATATGGCAATTTTATAACTCAATTTCAAAATATTTTTTTCTTTTCAGAACTAAAATGTTTACAAAACATTATAGATTTTATGTGCTTTTATTTAAATGAAAGTATTGAATAATCAACAAAGAATATAACGATTATATAACGTATCGCAAACATGTTAATTACAAGAGCAAATTAATTTGTTTGAATTCTTTTTCTAATTGTTTTCGTATTATTAATATGGTGGACTTAAGTTGTCACGCTGAGTGACGTTGCAACATTGCTTCGGCACATAGCTACAAAACGGCTGCAGACAACTGGACCATAGCGATACAAAGGTTAAAGTTAAATACATAAGCCATTAAAAATATGTTGCAAGATTTTATGCCTGGTAAATTTCGTTGCATCTCGTCATGTGCTTACTGCACAGTTATATTTCATATAAAGTGAAAAAATAAATAATACTTTAACTGAAACACTTAAAACATATAGTCACAGCTATGTAGGGCATCTGTTACACCCATCCATCCATCCATATATCATGTGCCATGCCGATAAGCGTTGGCGGTTATGTTCTGCCATCTCACTCGATCACCTGAGTCGTGGATCAGCTCCGTGTTCCTGTCTCGACCATGCCACGTGGCCAAGCCATCCAGGTATTTATTTCTTGGTCTTCCCCGTGGTCTCTTCCCTTCGATCTTGCCAGTCGTCACCAAGTTCTCCGAGTCATTTCTTCTCACAGGTGTGGTTGGGTTTTCGGGTGGGTGAAGGATGTGTGTGAGGGTGGGGATGTGTGCTTAGATGGGTGGTTGGGGTGTGTGAGTGTGGGTGGGTAGATAGGAGATGTACGTGTTGATGAGTGGGTAAGGGATGTGTGGGTGTTAGTGGTTGAGGGATAAGTACGTATGTCTGGGGATGAGTGTATGAGTTGGGGATGTGTGTGTGTGGGTTGTGTGTGCGTGGATGGGAGGTGTGTGTTTGTGAATGGGGGATGTGTTGGTGGGTGGGGATGTGTGGGAGGGATGTGTGTATGGGTGGGGTGATTGTGCGTGGGTGGGAGATTGTGCGTGGGTGGGGATGTGTGTGTATATGGGTAGGGGTGTGTGGATGGAGGATGTGTGGATGGAGGATGTGTGGTTGGGTAGAGGATGTGTGGGTGGGTGATTGTATATGAGTAAGGGTGTGTGGTTAAGGGATGTTTGGTTGGGGGATGGGTGGGTAGAGGATATGTGGGTGGGTGAGTGTGTGCAGGTTAGGAGATGGTGGGGGATGTTTGTAGGTGTGGGCTCGGGATCTGTGAGTGGGCTGGGGGAGATGGGAGATTATGTGGGTGGGTGCGGAATTTGTGTGTGGGTAGGTGCGGAATATGTGAGTTGACGGGGAGATGTGTGTGTGGCTGAGGAATGTGTGTTTGGCTGGGTGGGTGGAGGAGGATATGTGGGTGAGTGATTGTTGGTGGGTAATGGGACGGGTAGAGGATATGTGAGTGGGTGGGGAGATGTGTGTAGGTGGGGGATGTGTGGGTTGTTGAATGTATGTGTGCTTGGGATGTGGGTGGATGGGATGTGTGGTGGGTGAGAGGTGTGTGTGGGTGGGGAGATGTGTAGGTGTAGGGATGTGGTGGATGGGTGGGGGAATGTATGTGTGTGAGGGTTATGTGTGTGGTTGGGTGGGGGAGTTGGAGTGAATGGGGGATGTGTGGGTGGGTGGTGGATGTGTCTCATAACATAGTAATATGCATTGTTTATGTTTACAAAATTCATGTGACAATGTTTTTTCCTATGCACTGTTGATGAAAGAAAGCTGAGTGAGTGGAAGGGCCGAATGTAAGACGGGCCTGCGTGCCCAATTTGTTACCCTTTGAAAATAAAGTCTGTTCGTTCGTTCGTTCACACACCAATGGTAATTTTAAATTTAACGCGAACTTTTCTGTTAGCATAAAACCGGCTGGAACAGTCTAATTGCTAAGGTATCACTATATTTGAGCAATCGTTTATTGCTCGTCGAATACAGTACAGACTGGTGTTTGAATACGAAACGCTTTTTCTTTGTTAACGTTATAACCATAGTTTATGAGGTGAGAAATCGAAAAGGAAGGCGTTTTATTGCCTTTCGACTGCGCAAGGATTCCTGAAAACTGATTAACTGACGTTTCCACACACACTGGTATATGTTCGGCTACTCTATGTACTGAATGGCTTTCCGTTCTAACTATGTCAGCTGCTTGGTACTCACGGTGGAATTGAGAAAGAGTTCGTGTGAAATTTAAAATTACTTTAGGCATAAATTCCTCCACATTCGAACTGTTCATTTCTGTTTTAAGTGTTTCAGCTGATTAGAGACATTAGACGTAGACAGTCGAAATCTTTTGGGCATGTTATGAGAAGAAAAGAATTGGAGAACTTGGTGACAACTGGCAAGATCGAAGGGAAGAGACCACGGGGAAGACAGAGAAGTAAATACCTGGATGGCTTAGCCACGTGGCATGGTCGAGACAGAAACATGGAGCTGATCCACGACACTGGTGATCGAGTGAGATGACCGCCCACGCTTATCGGCATCGCACATGATGGATGGATTATTTATTCGTATTCACTTCGTATAATCAATTTCATTTAAAATTTTTTCATCAGTTTATATATATATATATATGCAGTATGCACCTGATGCGATGCAGCGAAATATGACAGGCAAAAAGCGTTGCAACATATTGTTTGTGGCTTCTGTATTTAAATACACTAAGGAGATACATTGTGTTAAGCATATTAAAGCAAAAATTCTGAGAACATACAGCTTTTCTGTGGTAACATACCCGTATGAGTCATTGTCCGCTACGCAATCAGTATAACAGAAAATCGAGGCTTTAATGCCTCGAACTTAAATGCTACTTAAGTTTTAAGGATACCGTTGACCAAAAGGAGAACAGGTGCTAACATTCCATACAATGTTAACACCGAAGGAAATTGATACATAAACAAGATCATGTCTCTGAAACTTTAATCATCTGGCCATATTAAGTATCACAGTGGTTTTGAGATAATAGTAATTTGTTTTTCACTCCCTCGGCTTGAACTCTAACATAGCCCATATACACTGCTTCTAACAGCACTGGACTGAATTGTGCGTGTGGAATAGCTTTTATCAGTGCTCCTCGCTGTGATATATTCCCAGTCATCTAAGATTTTCCTAGATTTATCACACACATCCAAATGGAGCACCACAGAGGATGAAATTTAGTCATCGCTAAATTTAACTGTGTCAAAACAAGTGGGCGTTTAAAATAAAGGATGACGATTAGTTGGATTTAAATCTCAAATCCCGAAACAACAAAATAAATCAACATTTCCTTGTAACAGCTACCAAGGGAAGAAAGACCATTATTAGAATTTAAGTGACTACATATATTTATATATATTGTATTATTGTGCTTCACATATATGATGTATCATCAATTGTGTTTTCATAACATGTGATATCCTGTGTTGAGCATAAAGCTTTTCACAGAATGACGCGCTCTCCAGCCTTTGATTCCACAATATATGTTTGTATTTTGAATCATGACTTGGGTGATTTATTGGTGAATGTTCTGTGATAACAGTGCATGTTCTGCTCACACAGTGACTGTTCTGTAATAGCAGTGTATGTTCTGCTCACACAGTGAATGTTCTATGATACAGTGTATATTCTGTTCACACATTGGATGTCTTGTACTAACCGTGTATGTTAAGTTCACACATTGGATGTCGTGTACTAACCGTGTATGTTAAGTTCACACATTGGATGTCGTGTACTAACCGTGTATGTTAAGTTCACACATTGGATGTCTTGTACTAACCGTGTATGTTAAGTTCACACATTGGATGTCTTGTACTAACCGTGTATGTTAAGTTCACACATTGGATGTCTTGTACTAACCGTGTATGTTAAGTTCACACATTGGATGTCTTGTACTAACCGTGTATGTTAAGTTCACACATTGGATGTCTTGTACTAACCGTGTATGTTAAGTTCACACATTGGATGTCGTGTACTAACCGTGTATGTTAAGTTCACACATTGGATGTCGTGTACTAACCGTGTATGTTAAGTTCACACATTGGATGTCTTGTACTAACCGTGTATGTTAAGTTCACACATTGGATGTCTTGTACTAACCGTGTATGTTAAGTTCACACATTGGATGTCTTGTACTAACCGTGTATGTTAAGTTCACACATTGGATGTCTTGTACTAACCGTGTATGTTAAGTTCACACATTGGATGTCGTGTACTAACCGTGTATGTTAAGTTCACACATTGGATGTCGTGTACTAACCGTGTATGTTAAGTTCACACATTGGATGTCTTGTACTAACCGTGTATGTTAAGTTCACACATTGGATGTCGTGTACTAACCGTGTATGTTAAGTTCACACATTGGATGTCGTGTACTAACCGTGTATGTTAAGTTCACACATTGGATGTCGTGTACTAACCGTGTATGTTAAGTTCACACATTGGATGTCGTGTACTAACCGTGTATGTTAAGTTCACACATTGGATGTCGTGTACTAACCGTGTATGTTAAGTTCACACATTGGATGTCGTGTACTAACCGTGTATGTTAAGTTCACACATTGGATGTCGTGTACTAACCGTGTATGTTAAGTTCACACATTGGATGTCTTGTACTAACCGTGTATGTTAAGTTCACACATTGGATGTCTTGTACTAACCGTGTATGTTAAGTTCACACATTGGATGTCTTGTACTAACCGTGTATGTTAAGTTCACGCATTGGATGTCTTGTACTAACCGTGTATGTTAAATTCACGCATTGGATGTCTTGTACTAACCGTGTATGTTAAGTTCACGCATTGGATGTCTTGTACTAACCGTGTATGTTAAGTTCACACATTGGATGTCTTGTACTAACCGTGTATGTTAAGTTCACACATTGGATGTCTTGTACTAACCGTGTATGTTAAGTTCACACATTGGATGTCTTGTACTAACCGTGTATGTTAAGTTCACACATTGGATGTCTTGTACTAACCGTGTATGTTAAGTTCACACATTGGATGTCTTGTACTAACCGTGTATGTTAAGTTCACACATTGGATGTCTTGTACTAACCGTGTATGTTAAGTTCACACATTGGATGTCGTGTACTAACCGTGTATGTTAAGTTCACACATTGGATGTCGTGTACTAACCGTGTATGTTAAGTTCACACATTGGATGTCTTGTACTAACCGTGTATGTTAAGTTCACACATTGGATGTCGTGTACTAACCGTGTATGTTAAGTTCACACATTGGATGTCGTGTACTAACCGTGTATGTTAAGTTCACACATTGGATGTCGTGTACTAACCGTGTATGTTAAGTTCACACATTGGATGTCGTGTACTAACCGTGTATGTTAAGTTCACACATTGGATGTCGTGTACTAACCGTGTATGTTAAGTTCACACATTGGATGTCGTGTACTAACCGTGTATGTTAAGTTCACACATTGGATGTCGTGTACTAACCGTGTATGTTAAGTTCACACATTGGATGTCTTGTACTAACCGTGTATGTTAAGTTCACACATTGGATGTCTTGTACTAACCGTGTATGTTAAGTTCACACATTGGATGTCTTGTACTAACCGTGTATGTTAAGTTCACGCATTGGATGTCTTGTACTAACCGTGTATGTTAAGTTCACGCATTGGATGTCTTGTACTAACCGTGTATGTTAAGTTCACGCATTGGATGTCTTGTACTAACCGTGTATGTTAAGTTCACGCATTGGATGTCTTGTACTAACCGTGTATGTTAAGTTCACACATTGGATGTCGTGTACTAACTGTGTATGTTAAGTTCACACATTGGATGTCTTGTACTAACCGTGTATGTTAAGTTCACACATTGGATGTCTTGTACTAACCGTGTATGTTAAGTTCACACATTGGATGTCTTGTACTAACCGTGTATGTTAAGTTCACACATTGGATGTCGTGTACTAACCGTGTATGTTAAGTTCACACATTGGATGTCTTGTACTAACCGTGTATGTTAAGTTCACACATTGGATGTCTTGTACTAACCGTGTATGTTAAGTTCACACATTGGATGTCTTGTACTAACCGTGTATGTTAAGTTCACACATTGGATGTCTTGTACTAACCGTGTATGTTAAGTTCACACATTGGATGTCTTGTACTAACCGTGTATGTTAAGTTCACACATTGGATGTCTTGTACTAACCGTGTATGTTAAGTTCACACATTGGATGTCTTGTACTAACCGTGTATGTTAAGTTCACACATTGGATGTCTTGTACTAACCGTGTATGTTAAGTTCACACATTGGATGTCTTGTACTAACCGTGTATGTTAAGTTCACACATTGGATGTCGTGTACTAACCGTGTATGTTAAGTTCACACATTGGATGTCGTGTACTAACCGTGTATGTTAAGTTCACACATTGGATGTCTTGTACTAACCGTGTATGTTAAGTTCACACATTGGATGTCTTGTACTAACCGTGTATGTTAAGTTCACACATTGGATGTCTTGTACTAACCGTGTATGTTAAGTTCACACATTGGATGTCTTGTACTAACCGTGTATGTTAAGTTCACACATTGGATGTCTTGTACTAACCGTGTATGTTAAGTTCACACATTGGATGTCTTGTACTAACCGTGTATGTTAAGTTCACACATTGGATGTCTTGTACTAACCGTGTATGTTAAGTTCACACATTGGATGTCTTGTACTAACCGTGTATGTTAAGTTCACACATTGGATGTCTTGTACTAACCGTGTATGTTAAGTTCACACATTGGATGTCGTGTACTAACCGTGTATGTTAAGTTCACACATTGGATGTCGTGTACTAACCGTGTATGTTAAGTTCACACATTGGATGTCTTGTACTAACCGTGTATGTTAAGTTCACACATTATATGTTCAGTGCATACATCACATGGGTATAGACTGCTGGAGACCCGTGATGGCGGAAAAACTCAAACCAGTCAATTTACATTATAGAGGATGGAATCTTTTTTTATGGTCAGTGGTAAACTTCCGTGGTCTACATGCCTTCCAAAGGAGCCTATCTTTCTAAATTTCGTGTAGGAAACTTGCTACATCTGTAGTTGTCCTCACGTGGGGGTAAACGAGCCAATTTCCAGGCATTCTGAAGAAGGCTACAAAGGATGTGAACCCATCTCCAACCGGGATACCCTTATCTACATCCAAGTCTAAATATTTTCCACTTCACACTCGCCATCAGAGTACCCACTCCGACTTCTAATTTGCGTCCCCAACGCCAAAGACGAGAAGTCAACATTTTGGTCCAACAGTCCATTGTGGGGGTTGAATGAAAGGCGTGGTTTCTGGAAGAAGAGGCTGGGGTCGACTGGCGCTGTGGACGTGAAAATGCAATAGAAAGATGAGCTAACATATGATCGAGATTCTTTTCTGAGGTTCGTGATGAGCGCGGCATTCTGCCATGAAACTACTACGTGATAATTTCACAGACCACAGAAGTTATCACGTGTATACAGATATGTCAGCTCTGCCACGGGAGCAGAATAACCAGACATCTGCACTGATCAAAATAGCTATAACAAAACGGAGCAGAACAAAAAGCAAGACATTTAAGTATCATGTTCAGTCAGTGAGTACAGTCGTAAACTGAGTAAAATGCGCCGAAGCGGAATGAAATTAGGTTGCACATTTTTTCACTTGCACTCGCATGTGTTTCTAGTCAGCATTATGACTCGAAATTTATTTTTTCCCCGTAATAATTTCCACCTTCATCTACAGAAGCTTTCTTTGTTATCTGTGCTTTCATTTTTTTTAAATTTTGCAGTCTTTCTTGTCCAATAATGATATATAATTATAATAATAAAGACACAAACAATATATTGCAAAATTATTTCCCTGGCATATTTCGCCGTATCTCGCCAGGTGCATATTACAGAATAAAATGCAACATGTAATAAATTAGCGTAATAAATCCTTTCAATCGAAAAAAAAAAAAATAGAAAAATGTCGCAGTGGTAGTTTTAACGATAATATAACTGCTGAATGTTGGGCGGCACGCACCAAACTCGACCTGTGCCAACGGCTGTGGGCGGAGTAGTGCATTTGCGAATGTACAAGTCTGATCCTAGGGCGAGAACATGCAACCCAAGATTAAATGTCATGGCAAGCAGACCAGACCCCCAAACATTGGTCAGCAGTTGGTCTAGTATCGAAGCTCCGACAGGCGACAGTTAAAACACTGCTTTGCAGATCCGGCAGCTTGACTTGTTACAGAAGTCTTGGTGTTACCTTTCCTCTGGAGCAAACGAAGCAGGCCGAGAGAGGAATCATGTTGCATGGGCAACACATGGTCTCTGTAATTCAGCCCAGGCTTTGTGCTATGGAGAGGTATAACTTCAGCCATAGTCACCGCCATAGTTTGTAGTTATTTTAAAGTACAATGTAACTCAGTCGAGGTTCCTTAGATGACACGATCCTACTTGGATAGCTGTGGCAATTCTAGAGCTAATACATGCTTACCATTGGAGGGCAATCGAGTCCAGACACTTGGTCTATGGTTACTCGCCGAGAAAGATGCAGAGGAAGGGAACCGAACAATTATGCTGGATGGTTCCATGTGCAGTAAGGATAATCTGACGCCTAACTAACTAACTAACTAACTAACTATCTAAGTGTAGAACATCTTAACATCTCTTATATGAAACATATACTCCTTTTCAGCGAGCGCTGACAGCCCAGTATCCAGTACGCTGGTCTGCGGGCCCGATTGTCATAAGTTTTAATAACTTTCTCCAGGCGGAGATTTTTGGTTTAAGTGACATGGGATCATAGGTCCACAGAGCCATGCTGGCATAGTAGCTCATGCGCCAGTCTGCCAAAATAGTATAATTCCCTACCG
The DNA here is from genome assembly GCA_963921405.1 of Cepaea hortensis. Taxonomy (NCBI): domain Eukaryota; kingdom Metazoa; phylum Mollusca; class Gastropoda; order Stylommatophora; family Helicidae; genus Cepaea; species Cepaea hortensis. Next base: position 58,688,334 of record OY992892.1, on the reverse strand, counting down.
AAGCATTTAATAATCTCACAACCGTTTAACGCGGTCTTCTTTGAACGGGTCTCTCTTTCTAATAGCATGATACCTTTCCCCTGGGAATTCCATTGGAGTAGTTTGTTGAGGTGGAATACCTGAAACCTGTCGTGTAAACACCAACCTATGCTTAAATCCAGCTAGGTAGTATGTACTGTGCTTAAATCCAGCTAGGTAGTATGTACTGTGCTTAAATCTAGCGAGGTAGTATGTACTGTGCCTAAATCTAGCGAGGTAGTATGTACTGTGCTTAAATCCAGCTAGGTAGTATGTACTGTGCTTAAATCTAGCGAGGTAGTATGTACTGTGCCTAAATCTAGCGAGGTAGTATGTACTGTGCCTAAATCTAGCGAGGTAGTATGTACTGTGCTTAAATCCAGCTAGGTAGTATATACTGTGCTTAAATCTAGCGAGGTAGTATGTACTGTGCTTAAATCTAGCGAGGTAGTGTTACTGTGCTTAAATCTAGCGAAGTAGTATGTACTGTGCTTAAATCCAGCTAGGTAGTATTACTGTGCTTAAATCTAGCGAAGTAGTATGTACTGTGCTTAAATCCAGCTAGATAGTATTACTGTGCTTAAATCTAGCGAAGTAGTATGTACTGTGCTTAAATCTAGCGAGGTAGTATTACTGTGCTTAAATCTAGCGAGGTAGTATTACTGTGCTTAAATCTAGCGAAGTAGTATGTACTGTGCTTAAATCTAGCGAGGTAGTATTACTGTGCTTAAATCTAGCGAGGTAGCATGTACTGTGCTTAAATCTAGCGAGGTAGTATGTACTGTGCTTAAATCTAGCGAGGTAGTATGTACTGTGCTTAAATCTAGCGAGGTAGTATGTACTGTGCTTAAATCTAGCGAGGTAGTATGTACTGTGCTTAAATCCAGCTAGGTAGTATGTACTGTGCTTAAATCCAGCTAGGTAGTATGTACTGTGCTTAAATCCAGCGAGTTAGTATGTACTGTGCTTAAATCTAGCGAGGTAGCATGTACTGTGCTTAAATCTAGCGAGGTAGTATGTACTGTGCCTAAATCTAGCGAGGTAGTATGTACTGTGCTTAAATCTAGCGAGGTAGTATGTACTGTGCTTAAATCTAGCGAGGTAGTATGTACTGTGCATACATCTAGCGAGGTAGTATGTACTGTGCTTAAATCTAGCGAGGTAGTATGTACTGTGCTTAAATCCAGCGAGGTAGTATGTACTGTGCTTAAATCCAGCTAGGTAGTATGTACTGTGCTTAAATCTAGCGAGGTAGTATGGACTGTACTGGATTGTGATCTGGTTACATGTTTATATCGGATATTCCTCTCCGTAGACGTGAAGTTCCAGTACTGATCTTGCCTACTTAACTGATTTCTGGTGAGGGGAAGGAGCACTCTGCAACACAGTCCCCAGGGAGATAGCAACGGGCAGTGAAAACTATAACAACCCCTCAGATAGATGAATACCCGTTTCGGGGCTCAGGCGACCTGAATACTGATTCTTTAGTTTAAGAGTTAACATTCTTCAAGGGGATTCACAATTAGCAGCAAAGGGATGGTTCCTTATCTGAATTAATTACCGACCTTCTGTCTCTTATCTTGCAAATTCCAAGACAATTGGAAAGAGGAGGTCGTAATACCAGTTCTCTGGTAAAATTTGCGAACGTTAGACTAGTTAAGGCCAGGGATGAAATTATATCTCTCCATAGCTCACAGCCTGGACTGAACCGTAGAGACCGTGTTTTACCCATGCAGCATGATCCCCCTCTTGGCCTGCTTAGTTTACTCCAGAGGAAAGGTAACACCATACGTCTGGAACAAGACAAGTTGCAGAAGCTGCCGGATCAGCAAGGCAATGCCCTAACTTTCCGCCAGTCGGGGCTTTTATCCTAGACCTGTCGCCTACCACTGCTTAGTGTTCGGTCTGCCCTGCCATGACATTTAATCTTTAGATTGATTTTTTTTTGCAGTAGAGTAAGACTTGTAACTTCCCAATTGCGCTCCTCCACCGAAGCCGTTGGCACAATATGGGGTTTGGTGAGCGCCGCTCAACATTCGGTGCTAAAAGAAAGCAGGTAGTACCGTCTACTCCTATACGGTAGCTCAGACATATCTTGCTAAGACCTGACAGGTTACCCAAAACAACAACAACAACAACAAACACTCTCTCTCTCTCTCTCTCTCTCTCTCTCTCTCTCTCTCTCTCTCTCTCTCTCTCTCTCTCTCTCTCTCTCTCTCTCTCTCTCTCTCTATCTATCTATCTCTAGACAAACCTACTCAGAAATGAATAGTTAAAGTATGTGTGAATTGTGGTTTACATATAATTAAATACTTGATGGTGTTACGAAAATCGTGTACTGTGTTTACAGACTCACATTGTCATTTAAAAGTACACGTTCACAATGCGATGAAGATATACTTCGAAAAAATCAATCAGTCAGCGATTAGGTATAATAGCATTACATTGGCACCTTGCAGTATTGATAGAAATGTGACTGATCAGACCAATTCACGCTGTACATGTTCATTCACAATGGATGCATGTGAGCACATGGTCATTTTCACGATCACGCACTATCTTACATCTCACGCTTAGTGTGTGACCTATCTACAATCACAGCGATGGAGTTATACATCTCCATAGCACAAATCCTGAGCTGAAATATAGAGACCAAGTGTGGCCCATGGAGCATGCTCTCTCGCTCTCTCTCTCGCTATTTGCTTAGTTTACCCCCTAGGAAATGTAACACCAATATAGCTGGAACAAGATAAGCTGCAGAAGCTGCCGGATCATCTAACTGTCCGCCTGTCAGAGCTTCTATTCTAGACCAGATGCTAACCAAGGCATAGGGCCTAGTCTGCCCTGCCATGACATTTTGTCTTTAGGTTGCATTCCCTCCCACCAGGATAATGCGTGTACCTTCCTAATTGCCCTATTCCGCATGAAGCCGTTGGCGCAACGTGGGGGGGGGGGGGGGGTTTGCCGGGTTTGATAAGAGCCACCCACCATTCGGCGCTAACAGAAAACAGGTAGTACCGTCCACTGTCATACGGTAGCTCAGTCATATCTGACTAAGACATGACCAGCAAAGCAACATATATGTATAGTGTTTTCTCTCTGTTCCGGAACAAAATCATTCACATTAATTATACTCAAATAGGGACGCGAAGGTGTTTCCAAGGCACCAGGGCCAGGTTCTATACTGGCCAAGACTTACTAACACGTCCTAGTCGTGCGTCCTGGGCAACAGGTCCCTTCGGGGTCCTGGCTAACGTGGTAGGATCGCTGATTCTTCCGAAGTCGAAGAGTATCTGCCTGCACAGCGAGGAACCACCAGTCTGCACACCAATAAGCCAGACAACGGATACTCACGCAAATCTCAGATCCTGTATGACATAACACTGATTTTGGACAACAGAAGGTCTTCATCCGACATACAGGACCTTGCGCTGGAGTTCATAGCCAGCGAACACAAGCAAGCAAGCTGTACTCATATACGAGGGGTAGTTAATAAGTAAGTCACAAATGGATGTAGAAAAATAACTAAATATGATAATAACTTGAAACCAGTTTATTTTTATACACACATTGTTCATTTATTTCTTAACATAATATCCACCAACATTGATGCACTTATCCCACCGTTTTATCAGTCCTCCTCAACCGGCTGCAGAGAACTGCGTGCTCTATTTTCTAAACCACGTTTTCACTTCAATTCGACTTCGGCGTCATTCGCGAAATGTCTCCCGCCAAGGTGGTTTTTCAGTGGACCAAAAAGGTGGAAATCGCTAAGGGCTAAGTCGGGGCTGTAAGATGGACGCTACTCTCCTGTCACCTCTAATCATCTCCTCCACCCGCTGCACGGATGCTTCTGTTGCAATCTCAACAGGACGACCAGATCGGATTTCATCAACAATTTTAGAGCGTCCCTGAGAAAATTTTTCTACCCAGCTATGCACCGCTTTACGGGACAAACATTTGTCAGCATAAACAGGAAGCATTTCCTAATGAATTTCCTTTGCAGGCAGTTCTTTTGCCCACAAAAAACGCACAACAGCACGTTGCTCTTTGGTTGTACACTCCTTAACTACAGTCGTATTTTTTTTATGCGCTGTGCATGCTCATGAGACACCTAGCGCCACCTTTCGAACGGGAATATAAATTTCAGTGTTGTTGTCACCTAAAACAAATGAACATCGTAAACTGATTAGAGAAATTAGACGTAGACAGTCAAAATTTTTTGGACATGTTATGAGAAGAAATGGATTGGAGAACTTAGTGACAACTGGCAAGATCGAGGGGAACAGACCAAGAGGAAGACCGAGAGGAAAATACCTGGATGGCTTGGCCACATGGCATGGACGAGACAGGAACACTGAGCTGATCCACGACACTGGTGATCGAGTGAAATGGCGAGTCATGACCGCCCACTCTTTCTGACATGGCACATGATTGATTGATTGATTGATTGTCACCTAATGACACCTGTAGAAAACACAAACTACATTTACCTGCCATCCCACAGAACTGTGTGACTTACTTATTGACTTGCCCTCGTCCAAAGGCTGCCCTCTCTTAATAGCACGAAATGATTTAGTTTACTTTAGTTCAGTTTAAAGAATACATCAATATTTACATAATGTCTTCATAAAATTAATGTTTTAAATTTGCCTTAAAATCCCCGCTTTAATGGTACACAAATTCAAAGAGTTTCCTCTCTGAGTAATGTCATGAAATAATTTCGTTTACATTACTTCAGTGTAAAGCATCTAGCAATGTCTACTAAATTCTTTCAATTCCCGCATTTATTGTACTCAAATACAAAGATTTTTCTCTCCAAACCGCAAGAAATGGCAGTTTACTTCAGTTTAAAGCGTCTAACAATAGTTACTATATGCTTTCTAATCGCCGCAAGTATAGAATTAACACAATCACACGAATTAACATGACATATCAAGTTGGGAACTAGCAAACTATGTTTATTTTATTTGCAGAAATCTACACACATTTCGAGGCGCAATTATTACACGCTGCATTACTTGGGAGTGATGACAGATTCATTGTTTCTGAAGTCATGGAAAGGTAGAAATAAATGACGAACATTCAAAAAAGGGTAGGTAATTCTGAAACCCACATACATATATTCAGTCGCTGTTAGCTACGCAATTGTAATGGTCTGACAATTGTCTTTTCTATGTATTATGTTCTAGCTGCTTGTTTCTAATGCTAAGTCGTATTTTAGTTGCCATTATATTATTCGGTAATGTAACAATTATTGTTAACTGATGTTAAATATCAGGAGTCGCAGTTTCAAAGTCTTGACAACGGGTCATCCCCATAATGCTCCGTTCCTGTGCCAGCGAATATCACACTAAAAGGTTCATCATTGTCACGTGTGAAAACGAACAGACAGCAGCCTCGACAAAACGCACACGCATACAAAAACATGCGTGCGGGTGCTGCCAGAATGCCAACACAGCAGTCCGCCAATAGAATTACAGTTCATCAGTGATGATGTTAAATGCGGAAGAAGAAAAACGGATCGATTATAAAATGGACACAGGGAAATTATGCGAACGAAAACACGACACAGAGATGAAACTGCAGAGATGTGGGTAAACAAGGGGACAGACACGCGCTGGTGGACAGGTAGGCAGCAGCTGCTGTTGATGTACTAGGCAAGTGTTACGTTCAGTAGTTTGCCATTGCTTTCTGAACGACCGGCCCCTATACCTTTTTCGAAAAAACCAGCACTATACATATGAATGAATAGACATACACACGGGTTGCTGGACAGCTATGCAGCATAAAAAATATATATAGATTTATGAATGAATAGACAAACACAGATGTAGCTGTGCCTTAGGGGATAGTCAGACTTCCAGTTTCATCATTCTCCTTGATACCGAGTGAATGGTTGGAAATCATCCTCGTGAGATTTGTCAGCTGACCGCTTTGCGTTGATTTCGATTGTATAAGGTGTCGATCGTTCAGAATTCAATGGCCAACTACTGAACTAACATCGTCTGGTAAATCACAAACGGCCAATACATCCTATGGTTGATTGCGATGTCCTGTAAAGGACATCCAACTTGCTATTTTGTAGACAGACAGATAGGTAGATAGATAGATGGGTAGGTGAGTATATGGGTGGTTGGGTAGGTCGGTAGACAGACAGATAGATAGGTAGGAGAGTATATGGGTGGGTAGGTAGGCAGACACGTAGGTGGATAACTAGGTGAATCGGCTGATAATGAATAATGTTCTGTAATTTCGCTACCTGAGTATAATTTCTGGATCGCCAATATCTATCAATCTTTGGAGCGAAAGACAAGCCAAATACATGAAAATTGCCAGTGACTGCTAGCTTGTCTGTTGGTATCAGCGCCTGCGAGAGAACTGACTATCACCCCACTTCTGCAACTGGTGGTCCTGGACATTAGATCACAGACAGAAAGCGTACCCAATGCCTAAAACATGTCGCGCAAAGTCGGATGTGACCGTTGACATTTGCACACAGAAGCCACAAACAGTAGGTTGCACGATTCATTGCCTGGAATAATTCGCCGTATCTCGTCACGTTAATACTGCAGGTTTATATACCAAATGAAGTGAATACATGAATTAATCTTTGGCTGAAATATTTACCACAATTAGTCATGGACAGTGTTCGAATGTGGAGCAAACGTAAAATAAAGTCTTTCTCTCTGCAAACAATTTGTTGGAACTACCTAATTGTTAAAGCCTCGGTTTATGCTAGCAGTTGTTTATTGTTCGTCGATTACAATATACAAAACGCCTTTTATTTGTTAACTTTATGGCCGCAATTTAGTAGATCTTGAGAGATGGCCGAGCTTGAGGATTTATAGCCTGTCGACTGTACATGGATGTCTGAAGACAGGTTAAGGAATCTGCAGTATGTACTTGACGAGATGCAGCGAAATATACCGTGGATAATAATTCGTGCAACAAGTTGTTTGAAATTCTGAATCACCACATTATATTGGATTTTTGGGGGTTATCCAAAGGTCCTTGACTGCATTGATAAGGAATCTTAGGCGTTTGATGGGGTACTATGAACTCTCACAGAATTAATAAAGGTAACATCTAAAGACATGAAATACATAATTTTTCGTAAGGGAAAAACTAACAGATACTTTTGAAATCTATACTCTGTTTACTTTTGTCTGCCCCAATATAAAATTCCATATCTCAGTAACCAACTGAGGGAAAAGTATGAGATTTAGTATATAACCTTATCATTATGTCCATCCAACGAAATTTTTTTTTTGTTCTGGAGATTGTACAGCAGATTTCAATGTTTGTTTGTATGCGGTATATGATTTACGGGTCAAAGATCAAGTCCATAATTTTTAATGTATTACACCTTCACCCAGACACATCCGCGCTTTAAAAAAAAATATTATCTCGTGGTTCAAGTTATAGCACCAACGGCGCGCAGTTAAATGGGATTGTTCAGAGGTGTCGTCAATGTGGGTTCTTTCATGAAACGTGATTATATAAATAAATATATAAATAAATCTTACCATTGATATAATATTAATAGCTAATATTTGAATGTGTGAGACCAGAACAAGTCATTATTCTGCGCCTCAGAACAGGGCACAATAGATTACGCAACCACATGTATACAAAATTCAAGATTGGTGAAACAGCCATGTGTACATGTGGATTGGCGTCGCAGACAGCAGAGCACATACTCCAAGACTGCCCAAAATATAACATATCTAGGCAAACCTTCTGGCCTAGAGAGACGACAGTGGAAGATAAACTCTATGGACCGCTGTGTGTACTGAAAAAGACAGTTCAATTCATACAAGAGACAGCATTGCAGTTATAGACATATTTCAAGCGAACGAAAGAAGAAGAAGAAGAAGAAGAAGAATGTGTGAATATTGTTCAATGGGATTGAATGTGAAAATTTGTACACTTCAAAGCATCGCTATGACGTTGTACACATATTTTTGTCAAGAAGCTGATCGCAGGAAACTGTTTCATACTGTTACAAATCCCGAAAAAAAAAGAACAGTGCGTGCATTGGGTTTGAGTAAACGGTCATTTCGTCTATGGGTGCAAGAATGTGGAATGAAACCAACACGCGATAAGCAAACGGTAGGTAGGTAGAAAGGCAATTGTAGACAGCTTTGACAAGGATTTCATAAGGCGAGCTATTATAAAAATGCTGGATGCCAAAGAAACAGTGACTGTAAGAAAACTTAGGGTTTGGTTGAGAAAGAACAATAACATAGATCTATCCAAAATAACTTTGTTGAAAATTATAAGGACATTAGTCTTCACTTTTAGAAAGTACAAGGGAGGTAGAAATATCATTTGCGAACAACCGCATTTAGGAGCCATGAGAAGCAGATACCTACATGAAGTATGGGAAATGCACAAAGAAAATTATGACATAGTGTATTTGGAGGAAACGTGGATCAATGCGCACCACACAAGTGAAAAGGAATGGCAATCAGTGGATGGAAAGATAAAGTGATATGTGCCCAGAAGTAAAGGACAGCGTTTGATCATAGCCTATGCTGGTAGTACTCATAATAGCTTAATACAGAATGCTGGACTCGTGTTCGTATCAAAGCATACAGACAATAGGGATTATCATTATGAGATTAATGGTAATGTATTTAGAGATTGGCTCGAGAATACAGTACTTCCATCCCTTGATAGACCGTCTTGTCTAATCATGGACAATGCATCATATCACAATGTTGTTGCCCAAGAAGACAAAATACCTACGGCATTGAGCACAAAGAAAGCAATAAAGGTATACTCTGAAGGGAAAATACACCATTTCCAGAAACATATTTCAAACTACAGTTGTTGTCTCTTGTAAAACAGGCGCAAAAAAGCAAGAAATGTCAAATCAACAAGTTGATAGAAGAGCATGGCCATAGGTGCTTGAGACTTCCCCCGTACCATTCTCATTTAAACCCTATAGAACTTGTGTGGGCTAAAATTAAAGGACAGGTGGCAGCTGACAATACTACATTCAAATTGTCTGATGTCAAGATACTAACCAAGTCCGCGCTATTAAATATTGATAAAAGTTACTGGAAAAAATGTGAGGACTATGTGTTGAAAGAGGAAGAGGACTATTGGAGAAAGGATGGATTGCATTTTATGCAACCGAGAGCAGCCATCAACCTACTGGAATCGTCCGACACAGATTAAGGTCTGGGCAGATCCCACATCTTAATCCACGTGCACATTTACTGGGATATTTTGCTCCAACTATTCAGACGAATTGCAGGCCCTAAACATTACAGCATCAGCACAATGTCAGTGGCAACAGTTTGTATTCCATAGTGATGAATTTTCAATTCCACAAGCCCTCAGCGGTGACAAACAATCTCATCTCATCATGTTCCTCTTGTACCTTGCGGTGTCGAGGTGAAGTATAAACTTCGTGAGAGTGGTCAGTCCGTTTATACTTCTTAGTTTTTCTACGAGCAGTATGAAGATCCCCTGCCGGCTTGCTAGGCCAGTCGCAGGTTTAGGACACTAATCTGACCACAGGGAGTCCATCCCCTATGGCGAGCCATAGCCCCGTTAGCCCATGACCTCGCGGTCATGGTTGCCCGGTCTGCACCACGTGGAGGTGGGGGTTGACTTGTGTAGTCTGCGGGTCATCGGCAGGCTACTAATTTTCGCTCTTCACCCCTCCTGGGAGAGGCTAGCCGATCCTAACCCTGCTGGCTGCAGGGCCAGGCGCATTCCACACCTTACAGACCCTTACTGACAAACAATGGTATTGAAAAAAAAAAAAAAAAAAAAAAAAAAAAAAAATACTAAACGCATTGAATACCAACAGAAGAGTAATATTGCGGTGGAAACTGACATATTGTGGCATAACAAGAAACGTGAGAGCTAACACGTTATCCAATTAGTGGACAACACACGTACATACGAATCAATCTATAAACTTCAATGAAAAGAGGACCAACATCTTGGTCGTTAAGAAGAAAGCACACTACAAGGACACTGACAACTATTTTCATAGTGCAAAACAGGTAATCATGTTCCGTCTCTGAACGGTAAACAGCAGAGTAGACAATCTTTCTCGAAGACTCAAACCGGGTCTGTCATCCATGTGTACGTGTGAACAAACTACACAGACAGCTGAATAGATCCTTAAAAAATGACACATGATGACTAAATTGCGGTATCATTTCTGATCACTCCATATACACATTAACGCACAGCTATTTGGAAGCTTTCACAAACTCAATATAAAATGCTAAATGCATCCTAGTAACATGACTTCTTGTGTACACATTATTAACCAGCAGCTGAAGAAACAGGAAGGAAATGAAAAATAAGGTAAGAAATATATTTCTTCTACTTTCCTGTCAATTTACACATTATTTACCCCATGCCTCTGTAAATTCTCTGTCTTTACTAATATTACATATTGCATCCCTCTCAGGAGTCTCCGCGGTGAAGTGGTCAAGCCGTCTGACTCGGGCTCCGAAGGTTGTATGTTCGATTCCGGGCCGCGTCCTTCATTTCACGAGAGCATATTTTCGGAGACTCCCGAGGATCGTCGCCGGAGCTACGGAGTTCGTGCTCTGTGCGACGCTTTCCGCGCTGCGGAAAGAGACTAAGCCATATGGGATAAAACCCCGGTGCAATGCAGTCGACCCTGTCGACTTTTAAGCGACTTTTTTTTAATTGCACCCATTCCCATACGAATCTGGCTACGCCTTGTCCTTGTGTCGTTACCCGAAATGACGTGTTTTACTGTAAGACTAATTCTTTAGCGTGAATTCACTACATTTTCGCCAAAACATCAAAGAAATATCGCCGTTTTCGATGATCTAAGTTGCCTTTGGACCTATCAAAGACATATTCATTGGGGGGAGGGGGGGGGGATAAATATTAGACGGCAGGAAAACTTTCATAATGATGCAACAGACAGTTTTAATAAAAATGTATCGTGAATAAAGGCATTCATTTCTGAACAGACTATAGTATCAAACTTTCAATATTTAACTTTCGTCAAATCAAAGCTGCTGTGTGGATCGGAAGTATATAGAATGAGTAAAGCAGTTACTAATAAACTACAAGCATGCATTAATTGAAATACGAAATATCGTAGGCAAGAAAGATTAAAACATTATAACAGTATCACAAATGAAGAGCTTATGACGAGAACTAAACAAATTCCATCGCAAAAAAGAGGTAAGGAAAATACGATGGTGCTGGACAATGGACAAGACGCACACTGAGAAAACTTGATCATAATATCACTAGAATGTCCCAATCCACATGGTAAAAGAAATAGAATCATGCCTGTGCGCGTTTCCAAACTTTTGATAGCAAACTGCGCTGATAATGTCATGAGCACGGTCGGATGCGGGCTCGACACCTGCAAAAGTGAGGGAAAGATTGGCCACCTATTCCTCTGTTTATTCAGACTTACAAAATGTGATGGCCCCATTACACCACAGACCCGTAACAAGAAACTGCATTGGGACAATTTAATTAAATTAAAAACACAAAGAGGAGAGAAAAAGATGAGTACTCATCTTATCTCATCAGGTTCCTCTTGTACCTTGCGGTGTCAAGGTGAAGTATAAACATTGGGAGATTGCCCGCTTATGGGCTTCATGTATCGATATTCTCATGGACTCTGCTATTATTTGCGTCCATCGTTTACGTGGTTGGCCTCTTCCTCTCTGCTATTATTTGCGTCCATCGTTTACGTGGTTGGCCTCTTCCTCTGCTTCCATTTTGTCTGTACATCTTGCTTGTTGTAGTATACTGTTAGTTGGTAACCTGCTTGCATGCCAAACCATTTTATTTGCTACCTTCTAATAAAATCTAGCGCTTCTATAACCCCAGCGTTAGTCCTGATTTCTTCATTTCTGATCGTATCTCTTCTTGATACATTGAGTATTCTTCTCAGGAACCTATTTCTGTTGTTGTGATTTTTCTTTTCTCTTTTTATGTCATTGTCCACAAGGCGCCTGACCCTACAACCAGCAGGGTTTGGATCGGCTAGCCTCTCCCAGAAGGGATGAAATGTGAAAAGTAGTGGCCGCCGATGACCCGTAGACTACACAAGTCAACCCCAGCTCCACGTGGTATAGACCGGGAAATCATGACCGCGAGTTCATGGGCTAACGGGGCTGTGGCTCGCCATGGAAGACGAACTCCCCATGGTCAGATCTTTGCCCTAAACCTGCGATTGACCTAGCAAGCCGGCAGGGGATCTTCATACTGCTCGTAGAAAACTAAGAAGATGAAAACTATGGGGAGGAAATTGGATATAAAGAGAACTGCTGGAGACGGCAAAAGATAGACTGTGCGTGAGTTAGTTGATGACCTCTGCTCCACTTGGTATACATGGTAGAAGACGATTAATATAAAAATAAGAAACATATGTTCAGTATTGTATGTTCATTGTTTAGAATTTACTTCTCTAGCCACTTTCGGAAAAGGTCAAAGAGATTCAGAGGTCGTCCATCACGAAGGTAGATACAGAATATCTGAGATACACTTGGCATGAAAATGCACATGTACCGGAAACCGACGAGAGATGGAGTTTTTACCATTGTCTTTGATGTGAGCGGCCTTCTGCAAAGGACGTGCTCCATGACAACTGTAGCGAAAAGGATGCCCTTGGCTTAAAATTGTAAGAATCTCAGGTATAGACTTGGCCTACGATCTACTATCTCAAACCAAAAATTAAAACAAGATAAATACATAACCTATCATGAGAGGTTACAAAACCTTGGTATTACAGCTCCTATAAGATAACAATTAACATGATACCTGATTGATTACCCTTGATAAAAATCCACTTCAAGATATGGAATTATGTACAGATATTGAATAGTCTAAACGAAATGTGCAGGGAATATAACATGAAAATTAGCACAAGTATAACAGGAGGGGGTGGGGGGGTGTGATAACTATAACTAAAGAAGAAAAACAACAACAATTCACCTAAACGAACATCCCTTGAAACAAGTAAAGAGTTTCAAGTACCTAGGAAGTATAATATCATCAAATGGCAAATCAGAAGACGATATCAAAAATAGATGCAATAAGGCAAACCAACTCATTGCACAAATGGCACCAATACTAAAGAACAAACATGTACCAATAACTACTAAGAAAGCACTTTACAGCACAATCTTCCTACCAACTCTATGTTACCAATGCCAAACCTGGATAATGACAGAAAAAGAGAAAAGAAAAATCACAACAACAGAAATGAGATTCCTGAGAAGAATACGCAATATATCAAGAAGAGATAAGATCAGAAATGAAGAAATCAGGACTAAAGTTGGGGTTATTGGGGGTTGTAGCTGTACTAGATTTTATTAGAAGGCAGCAAGTCAAATGGCTTAGCCATGCAAGAAGGTTACCAACTAACAGTATAACACAACAAACAATGATCTGCATACCAGGGAGAAGCAGAGGAAGAGGCCGACCAAGTAAACGATGGACGGAGGGAATAACAGAGTCCATGGGAATATTGATACATGAGGCCCATAAGCGGGCATTCTCCCGCTATTTATACTTCACTTCGAAACCGCAAGGTACAAGAGGAACAAGATGAGATGAGATGAGATTGGTAGCAGTGGAGACACTTTTGGAGCGTATCATCCATCTAGTTTCTTGCCGACTGGTGTGGGGGCTCATGCTTCTCCGCATCTTGCGATCTTCAACGGCATGTATAAGTTCGTGTTCTGACTTCCTTCCAAGCCATGACACAAGACTGTCAAGAATTTTTTTATGCTGTCTTCCTCTATCACTCTTTTCGCAAATCTGCTGATGTTTTTATTAAGTTGTCTTGGTGACTTAGCCTCCCTCACAATTTCCAGATTACTCATTTTGACTGTCGTCGACATTTTCAGCTTCTTCTATAAAACCACATCTCCAATGCCGGTATGGATGTTTTGGCTTGTTTATTAATTGTTCAGGATTCGCAGCCGCAAGTGACGTGCCAGCATTCTATTTCCACCTTCCAATGACAAGGACTTATTGCATAAAATGTTCATTTTATAGAAATCAGCTTTTGCAATTTCTATTCTGTGTTCCGGGCACACTCCCACGCCTATTTCTAGAGTGGATTAAGATGTCGCTTTAAAAACATCTCTTAAATATCGACAGGGTCGACTTCATTGCACCGGGTATTCTCCCATATAGCTCAGTCTCCTGCGGCGAATTGTCGAAAGCGTCACACAAAGCACGAACTCTGTAGCTCCTGCGACGACCCAAAGGAGTCTCAAAGAATGCACGCATGAACCGAAGGACGCGAGCCGGAATTGAACCCACAACCTTCGGAGTCCGAATCAGATGGCTTGACTACTTCGCCACGGAGACACCCTAGGATTAATATGTATAGAGAAATTCGACATGACCAAATTGTTTAACGTGCCCGTGTCTAAACTTACTTTGGTGATTGTGGTAGGGGTTAGTTCCCCCACCCCGGTTAGCTGGACTCAAATGTTAACTTGTCGTTCTTTACTTGGGGACGTTAATAACAATTACCTTAGAAGTCGGAGTGGATCACCTGATGGCTGTGGACACAGATTATAACAGGGAAAGCTAATTCACACTCAAATATCAGTACAGTGAAAGTCTAGCAGAAGCAGCTACCAGCAGTCATAGCACGAGTGTGGACTACGATCAAGTTCAAATCTAAAGAACGAAAAATATCAGATGTATAGTCACGCGAACAATTTGTCACGTGGAAGAGGTTGTTATCATACTGTCTTGCTTGTGATGTGTGCGTATAAATGGGATGGTATGCTAATATAGGGTTGATCTTATTTGCATAATCCTATGTTATCTGTGCTGGGAATATACATATACTTAGGGTAATGATACGTTTTGTAGTAAAAACAGGCCCCCTTTACACACCTTACTGCGCATTGGGTAAATATTGCTTAAGCCATATTTGTATGGACCAATCGGCAGTCGTGGGTGATGTGGTAAGTATCACGTCAGTCGCCTCTGCTTCCCATGACATTTCATGGTACCCATTTTTGAAAGGGTCAACCAGGGAGTCCAGATCTATTTAAAAATTTGAATCCGCCTCAATGCGGATCTAATTCCTGACCACCGGAATGGCTAACCGGGTTTCCTATGCGCTACTTAACACGATGTATGCTACACAACGGCTTAAGGAGATCTTGCCTGTGTGATCAATTGTGCTCAGGGATATGATTCTTTTTTATTTTACGCTAGTACCGTAAGTATCGACTCTTGTGTTTAGGGATTAGTCAATGCAGTTTGACAATGCCCCGACGTAACGGGTCGAGCGTTCGAAGTTAGTCGCCGACGATTTGTTAACAATCCCTTTTTGTGTTCACTTCGATGGTAGAAGTGTTGGCCGTTCAGACAGCAACGGCAAACTGCCTGACTGACTGGCTGGTACCTTGCCGTCTTGACAGATGATAGTATGTAAACTGGAGTTACACCTCTCCATAACAGAAAGCCTGGGCTGAATTTAGAGACCATGTGTTGCACACGCAGCAAGATCCTTCTGTCATCCTGCATAGTTTACTCCAGAGGGAAGGTAATACCAATACGTCTGGAACAAGACAAGCTGCAGAAGCTGCCAGTCCACCTGTCGGAGCTTCCATCCTGTACCAGTTCCCGGCCAAGGCTTTGGGCCTAGTCTGCCTTTATGACATTTAATCTTTAGGTTGCATTTCCTCGCACTGGGGTAAGATTTGTACCCAATTGCACCCCTCCGTCCGAGGCCGTTGGCACAATGTGGGGTGTCGGGTTTTACGGCAAGCTACTGAACGTAAAATTGCTTATTAAATCGTAAACATCCAATAAATGATGTGGTTGATTGTAATGTCCTATACAAGGACGTGAGACAAATTTTTTAATTGCTATAAGTATATAGACCCCCTCAAATTTAGTGGGGAAGGGAAATGTGAAAACTGTTCAGTGGATGCAAGCCCTGTCTTGTGGGAAAGTGAGTCTGCTCAGGAAGTTTAGATGTTCGTTTTTGGAAGTGTGAAGCCAGGGGTTAGCAGTACCGTATTGGGACTCACTGATCCATGGATATAGAGAAAGATGGGAGGAGAGTAACTCTACGGTAGCCAGAATTACAACACACATACATATGACACGTGAGGCTGGAAAATGAAGCTAACAATCTCTTGACTGAGTGCAAAATGTGTGCACCACATCTTAAACTAACAAAAATATTCACAAGCGGAATCAATGACACACTTCTTTAGTCTGAAGAAGCAGTAGCCGAGGAAGTTCAGTGGCTAGAATGTTTGCCTGTTGGCACGGTGGTCATTTCTTTGAATTCCCACGAGGCTGGATTGTTATTCAGTGACCTGGACCCTCAGATCTATCCAGTCTAATACAGGTACCAGGGAATTATCTGGGAAATAAAGGTAAATGGTGTGATATTGTTCATGGTTCCTAGTGGATGAAGAATTAAAGTGGACACGAGAGGGTAAAGACACCTTGAGCATGTGGCAGAGGAAATAGCGAAACATGGGGAGAAGAGGGGGAAAGAGACTTTCCAGCAGACCCTGATGCGAGTTAACCTGCAAAATACCTGTCGCATGGTGATGCATACGGTTTTGCGTGGTTAGATTTTATCAGCTTCATTTGCCATGCCAATACTCGTGGGTAGACAAGGTTCGCCATCTCACATCATTATCAGTCTTGGGTCAGCTCAATGTTCTTGGCTCGATTATGCCATTCGATCAAGACAACCAGATATGTATCTGTCTGTCTTCCCCTGGTTCTTTTCTCATCACTCTTGCCATCTGTCACTACGTTTCCTAGCTTATTTCGCCTTATAATAAGCCCCAAAAATTATCGACTATCTACGTCTAATTTCGCGTAACAGTTTACGGTTTACATTTGTTTCTTGTAGGACTTGACTGGTTTTTCTGTCTGTACATGGAATCACATTACAACTGTCATTAGATGTTTCTCAGATTTGCTTACTGTCCATGTCTCATATCCATATAAAACTAAAGGTTCTATATAGCATTTCAACACTTTTTCTCATTGCAATTGACACCTTTTTACAGTCAGTATATTTTTCATCTTGCAAAAGGCTATCTTTACCATATCAATTATTTGGCCAAATCTAGCTACATGAAAAATTAAAATAGAAGCAAAGTGTACTTACACTCAGTAGATGCTTAAAATGTCTATAACGAAACAGTCCTGTATAGACGTACATGGTTCTTTAATGTTATATCTTCAAGATATCGCTACTAATAAATATATGTCATCATCCAGGAAGTCGGCAAAGAACTGTGTGTCGCAGTCATAACATGTTAAAGGCTGTAATATTAACATAGCTCACAAACCACTCACTCCGATCTGTGTTAAATTGATGGCAAGGTCGGGCATTCCTTACAACTACATGAATTGTCAAGGTGGCTTTTGAGCCATTCTAAGCACAGTTATATACGTTACAATGAGGACAGAGGGTTGTCAACGACCGGACGGAGGTGATTCGACTTGTGATTTTTGTTTGGCATGTACCATCCTGGATTATTAGGTGATCAAAATTTGGCATGCCAGTAGAGGATTAATCCACTACGCCAAGCTGAACGGTCTTCAACAAAGCAGGTCTAATTGTCAAGAGTTGTTCCACAATTCTTCGATGTTTATTGTCTTTGTGTTGATTTGTATCGAGTTTACCGCAAATTTACTTAACTATATCACTTCGTTGGGTCCTTGTAGTGCTTCCCATTACGTTCACTGCGAATTCACTTACCTAAGTCAAATTCGTTGTGTCCTTGTATTGCTTTGTATCTAGTCCACCGTGAATTTACTTATCTTACTCAAATTTGAAATAATTGTCTTTCGCTCATTTGGCAATCACACAACATGACTGGTACAATGGGAAATAAAATCAGTTAGGTACGTGTAACTGCGAAAAAGTGAGAGATACTAAACACAGACACAGAGTATACGGCAAACGTAAACCACAGAGGACAAAATCAATTATGATATCCCTAAAATAATAAAATAAAACTAAGTATACTGCGACACAATGAATCTACGTTTCCATTATAATATCTTCCTCTGGAATTCCTATTGTTATATCCTGCTGCAGCTGTTGCTTGTCCTGTCTATTATGACCGGTACATCTAAACTGAGACTTGCTCAACAAATGTGTGAATGCTTATCATACTAGTCCGTGAGGGAATTTCTACATTGTTGACTTCATCTTGCTATTTCAAATTCAGCGTCTGGCCGAGTGAGGAAAGTCTGGTCGAGTGAGGAACATCTGGCTGAGTGTGGAACGTCTGGCCGAGTGAGGAAAGTCTGGCCGAATGAGGAACGTCTGGCCGTGTGAGGACGTCTGGCCGAGTGAAGACATCTGGCCCATTGACAAACGTCTGGTCGAGTGAGGAGCGTCTGGCCGAGTGAGGAACGTCTGGCGAGTGAGGAACGTCTGGCTGAGTGAGGGACGTCTGGCCGAGTGAGGAGCGTCTGGTCGAGTGAGGAGCGTCTGGCCGAGTGTCTAAAGCGCCGGGTTCCCATTCTGGAGACACGCGTTCGAATCTTCGGTATAGTAATGGAGTTTTTTCTGTCGGGGGAAAAAAGTAAACCCTAAGCTGCACAGTTCGCAGTGCGATGGCACTAGCTAGACGGTCTTAATTTCTCAGAATCAATTACCCTTTACTTTACACCGCAAGTTAGTATAGGGAGTACAGTTTAATGACAGTTGACCTGATCTCGCTATTTCAAGTTTAGCAGCTACCACTGTCGTCATCATTATGAAATGCCTTGCCGATAGGCGCGGGAGATCATACTTCACCAAATCTAGCGATCTGCACCATATTGTATCAATTTGTATGCTGAATACTTTCCGTGCTATTACAAAAGATTGTCAAGAAACGTCTCTCGCTTTCTCCACATAACTAACTCTCTTTCCATAAATCTTTCCAGTCGTCACAACATGTTCCAATGTTTCTCTTCTCATAATGTGGCCAAAAAATTACGACTGACTCTTTCTGATGTTTGTATTGTTTAATTTTGTCTTTGATGGGATATGGGTATTTCTTATCAAAAGAGAAGTAAGGTACCCCCTTCCATCTTCTAGCCTACGGGACACCCTTGGACAAGGTGGAGTACTTATTTAAGCCCCTTCGGCCGATTATGGCTACGTGAAACCTTGATGCAGGTGGTGGATGGAGTTTATGAGCAGCTGACAGATATTTGTTGGTTATGGTTTGCAATCTGACAACAATAGGCAAAGGATCTTTTTATGGAGACAATGGCTACGGTCATCAACCAGTTTGGTTACTGCAAAGAAGTAATTATTGCATTAAGGTGGTTATTGAGAAGAGGTGGTTACTGTCAAGAGGTGGTTACTGCCAAGAGGGAAAGCAATGACAGAATACCTTCTTTACAACAACAACAACAAAACTTTATTTTGAAAGGGTTAAGAATTTGGCACGCAGGCCCGTCTAACATTCTGCCCTTTTATCACTCTCTTTCATACATTATACCATTCACACATACCTAGAAGATCGTGTTTCGTCACTTCATAGAAAATCATTGAATGAAAATAAAAATGCTTTAACATGTAAGCCGCCCCACGATCGCGGATAGCGCAATTTTTTTTTTTTTTTTAAATAAGCACCATTATATATTCTCAGACAAAGAAGAAGTTGTTTATGATTTTGTCCAGGCTGTTCCACAATGTATTGTTCACGGGGGGGGGGGGGGGGGGGAGTATGCACGCACGTATCTCTAAAGTCCACCCAGCCTTATGCGTTTCAAGCGCAGACTGAAAGAAAAAACGTTAATCTGACACAGAAACATTAGGCTTGACTGCCAACATGATGAGATTCATAATGTTGATGATATGTTTCAGGTTAGTCAACAGTGCCAATGCAAAAAGGGGGTGGGAGGCCGTGGGGGGTGGGGGTGATTTGGTTGCAGCTTTGGGGTTGATCCAGCGTTGTGCATCTCAAGCGCAAGCAGAAAGAAATTCGGTAATGTGAGTAAACAACCTGAAACTGGCTGCTAACATGATACGGTAGATACCATAACATCTCCTGTATAATACGCACGCGTGTGTAATACGCATGTTTGATTTAGATCTTTTTTAATGTTTGTTGTTGTTGTTGTTGTTGTTGTTGTTGTTGTTGTTGTTGTTGTTGGTAAAATGGCTACCTTGGGTATAGAAAATGTGCTTTTAGTACTCGTAAAACAAAACCATGAAAGCAGACCCGAGTTAGAGCCGGTAAAAATGAGTAAACATTTTGCGTATTATATCCGAGATTTTACGGCATGTGTTATTATTTGCGAGCAAACGAATTAGGGCAAGTAGAATAAGAAAAAGAAATAGACTAAGAATAATATGGTTATGATATTGTCCAGGTTTATCCAATGTATTGTTGGCGAGAGGAAGGGCAATTCGACAAAACGTAACTCAGGTGGCCGATCCGGCGTTATCCATTTGAATCGCAAACTGAAAGAAAAACGATAACATGACGAGCAAACCTGAAGCAGACTGCCAAAATAATGATATAGATAAGTATGGTATTTGAAAACGAACCATAAAGAAGAAGACAAGAATAAATGGAAGAAGAAGGGAAAAAAATGATGATGATGGGTTTTTTTTTCCAAGTTAATCCACGGTGAGTTGTGAAGGAATGCGGCAGCTCGCACGTCTGGGATAGATCCAGTGTTATGTATTTGATGCCAATGAAATAAATGTTGTTTAAAAAGCGATATTCTACGTTGTTGAATTATTCTTGACATACTTTACTTTTTGTAACAGACGAGAGAAAACTGGGTACAAAGGAGTAGTTGTAGACACATACCTGTCAGCAGGGAGGAGCGATGGCTGGCAGGTGGCGGTGTTAACCTGATTTCTGGGCAAGTTAGCCACAGACAGTTTCTGGAGGCGGTCCTGACATGTGAAGGAGGCGACGATGTTGTTTATAATTTTACAATTCAGTAATACCTCAGTTTTCGTCGATAATACGTCCGAAAACAATTGGCGAAATCTGAGACACTTATTTCCATGTGAAACAATGTGCATCCAATTAATATCTTCTAGACACTCTAAAATATAAATAAAAAACGCATTTTATAGAGAATGAATATAATGTTTAAAATACTAACAAGAATAAGAAATTGGCAGCGAGTTCATGTGGACAATAAGATTTGAGCACATGTGATTTTATATTACGTGCATTAGTACATGTTGAAGCTTAAAAACGCAAAATAAACACATTACACCGAGTACTTTATACGCAGTAATCATTTACATGTAATTGTAGCATTAGCACTCACAATATTTATTTTTAAAAGCTCAAAAACACTGGAAAGTGTGGGTCCCATTGTTTTCGCAAAATTGGCTTCGAGGTTACGTGGCGAGGACGATGAAATCCGAGGCAACCGACGAAAACCGAGACAAATTGTTCGCGGAAAAGTCGACGAACACCGAAACCATTCATAACCGAAATCATTGAAAACCGAGGTTTTGCTGTAGTAATATTGACCTCCATCCATCCATCATGTACCATGCCGATAAGCGTGGGCGAACATGATTAGCCATTTCACTCGATGACTAAAGTCGTGGATCAGCTCAGTGTTCTGGTCTCGACAATACCACGTGGCCAAGCCATCCAGGTATTTAATTCTCTGTCTTCCCTTTGTTCTCTTCCCCTCGATCTTGCCAGTTGTCACCTAGTTCTCCAATTTATTTCTTCTCATAACATGTCCAAAAACGTTTGACTGTCTACGTCTAATTTCTCTAATCAGTTTCCATCCATCATGTGCTATGCCGATAAGCGTGGGTGGTCATGTTTCATTATCTCACTCGATCACCATAGTCGTGGATCAGCTCCGTGTTTCTGTCTCCCCCATGCCACGTGGCCAAGCCATCCAGGTATTTAATTCTTGGTCTTCCCTTTGGTATCCTCCCCTCGATCTTGTCAGTTGTTACCAAGTTCTCCAAATCATTTCTTCTCATAACATGCCCAAAAAATTTTGACTGTCTACGTCTAATGTATCTAATCAGTTTACGATCTTCATTTTTTTCTTGTAGGACTTGTTCATTGGTTTTTCTGTCTGTTCATTGTATTCTTTGCATTTTCCTCAAGAACCACATTTCCACAACCATCAGAAGTTTTTCAGCTTGTCTGCTCATTGTCCACACTTCACATCCATACAAAAGCACAGGTTCTATGTAGCACCTCAACACTCTTTTTCTCCTTTCAGTTGATATCTTTTTATTGGTCAGTATGTTTTACATCTTGCAAACGGCTACCTTCGCCATGGCAATTCTTGTTCTAATCTCTTCAGGGCATCTCCCATCAGATGTTATTACTGTTCCGAGATAGCTGTACGGATTCACTTGTTTAAGAATATGCCCATTTACTTGTATTTTACATTGTGGTATTTCCTTCTTCCCAGTGACGACCATAATCTGTGTCTTCTTACAATTCAATTCTAACCCTAGTTGTTCACTGTGCGCAACAACCGTATATACCATATGTTGCAGGTCCTGTTCATTGTCTGCAATCAAGACTGTATCATCTGCATATCTAATGTTATTGATGTATCGTCCCCAATGTTGATTCCTTCCATATCTTCCATATTTCTGAAAATATTTTCACTGTACATTACACATCCCCGTCTCACACCTCTCTTAATAGGCTGATATTGACCTACTTCATTATCAATTCTTACGGCAGCTTGTTGTTTCCAATATATGTTTTTTACAAGTCTAAGGTCTTTTCCATCAATTTGTAGATCTTCAAGCATCCTTATCATGTCGACATGTTTCACTTTATCGAAAGCCTTTGTGTAGTTAATAAAGCAGAGGTGTGGAACTTTGTTTACTTCTATAGAACATTCAATTACTGTTCTCAGCATATACACAGCATTTACTGTACATTTGCCTTCTACAAACCCACATTGTTCTTCTCCTATTTCATGTTGTATTTTCTTCCTAACTCTTTGTATGATAATTCTTAGCAAAATCTTCGTGATGTGACTCATTATACTAATTGTTCGATGTTGATCACATTCCAAGGCTCCTGATTTCTTTGGGGTTGCAATAAATACAGAATTACATAATTCATAAGGTATATCTCCAGTATCATATACGGTATTCAGGAGTCTGGTAACTTTATCTATTCCGTATTCTTCTAGAGCATTAATCATTTCTGTTGTGATGCTGTCTGAACCGGGGGTCTTGCCAAATTCCATATGGTTAAGAGCATTCAGAACCTCCATCTTCAAAATTGATGGTCCTTTATTATTTTTTTGAATATCATACTGTTCTTCTCTGTTATCATCATAAAGGTATTTCACATAATCTGACCATACATGTAAAATCTGACCTTTTTCTATTGTGATTTTTCCATAATTTGTCAGTTTACGAGTTTCATTTGTTTCTTGTAGGACTTGATCATTGGTTTTTGTATCTGTCTATGGTACTCTTTGCATTTTTCCCCTCACTGCCCCATGTGAAAAGTGGAACAAACATCAGTACCGACAAACCAACAGCAGCACCGACAAACCAACAGCAGCACAAACAAATACATGCATAAGGCCGCTGCCTGAATGCCAACGCACCAGTCCACCACGAAAATTACATTTCATCGTCGATGGAAACAGCAGTCACTAGAAAAGCAGCAGCTTCACACACATTATTTGTCAACAACTTAACTGACAGGTCTCATTGGGTACTTCTCACACACCCATACAAGACAACTTGCAAGTCGTGTGGGAGGCAAAATGTATGGTTCATTTTATTGCCGTTGGCTCGCTTACAAGCGGTAAACAGTCGCTAATGCAATACACAATATACAGCCACAGAATTATCTAACACAAACTGCTAACCCTATGCTAGTTCTATCTATTAGTGAACACAAAACTCCTAACGCTATTCTAAACGATGTGAACGCCTCAAGTCCAGTCTCCCGTCTACCTAACCTCTCTCCCGTGGTTACACACCACGCGGGGTGACCTTCACCTTCGTGCGTGTTACCTCACATCGCACTCTGCTGGCAAACGTGGCCTGTTGAGTGTCTACTCAACTGTGCTATGGCTTCACGAGGTGTGGTACTATCGAGTCTTTGACACACACCCACCCCTCTTGTGTTGCGTCATCAACTTTCACTCATTGGTTGTGACGCAAGAGGTTCCTAAACAAAAAATTAGTGTCTCTAATTTTTGTCAAAGACTCTAGATAACCTGGCTTTGGGCATTCCAATAGACTATTAATAACTATTGTCACAATGTAGCAAAGCCTTACTTGGCTACTGGCAACCGCCACAAACTTGACTGGTTGGCGTGAGCCCCTTCTCACATGCTATATTATATTTATCAGAGGTATGTCTGAACCGGACCGTTGTCTTATAAGACCTGCCCTCACATAGTAAATTAACTTACTACCCATACAAAGTTGACTTTCTTAGGGTCAACACATGAATTATTTCATGTCCCCCATATAATATTTAACAACCATTCTACAAGAGTGTGTGCGACAGGCTTTACCTCCTTCGCTTCCGCGCGTAAGACTTTATTTCACTGTTAATTTAGTTCTTCGTTGTCTATTATGTCCCCTGGCCCCATAGTTATCTGTCTTTGATTTACAAATAGTGTATGCAATTTATATGTTTGTTTTTCTGTTTGTTTGTGTGTTTGGAAGTAATAAATCTACTAATCTAATTTCTATCCTCTATTTATAAATTTTATGTGTATGTATGTTAGTTTTTTGAGTGTCATAATTTGGTTCAATGTGGCCACAAACAGGTGTATAACACTAATTCGTGACTACATTCACTTGTTATGAAACCCAAAATACTGTAATCTAAGTTCTAAACTATATTACAGACAACACATTCACACTAACACAATTTCACTAACGAAAACTTTACATTCTAACATACCATTCTAATTCTATAACTAAGTATTTAATGTGTTACCTAAATTTATTAAATTTGTTATGTTAATTATATGATATGATTATATTACTTCTTATTTTTTCCTAATCTAAGTGATGTAATCTAACTATTTAAATGCAATTGTTGTGATGTGAGTTATGTACCTTAATTAAATGGATTATGTGACCACAATTTATGTACTTTTCTAAATACTATGCTAAATAATGTTTTTAAATGCACAAAGGAATTATATGAGTGATGTTCTTAATCTAACTGGTGTAAATGCTGTATGTTACCTTATCTACTCTTTTTAATCTATTATGATGTAAAATGATGATACTAATAAATGGTAATATTTGAAAGATGGTATGGTTTCATTAAGATGGAATAAACTAACTACAATGAAACTAAGTGAAATATAACAATCTAAATGGTACTATTCATATCATAAATTTAATTTAACTTGTAATAAACTATTCTTATGTCTAAACTAATATTCTAATCTAATTTTAATGGGTTAATTACTGTACTAACTACATTATTAAAATAAATGAGAACTGTTATAGTTCCTAACCTACATCTAATTTATCACTATCTTAAAATATTATATTACATATCACAATAAGTTTATATACATAGTATTTGGTTTACACAGGTTAGTAGTTGCCTTCATGTATGTGCAATGGTTGTATAGGCATAATATAACCACACACTTTGCCTGGGTATCTGAAATACATTACACAGTCATCTTAATGTTCTCTCGGTAGTGCACGTGTAGAGTTCGCTGGTGTCGTAGCTCTGTCTTTTCGTGTCTGTAATTAAGCACTGTTCTGACACTGTTTTCTGCGGTTCATATATATGATACACCGGAATGGAGCTTAGTTGGAAATGAGCTGTCCTAGTTCACACGGTGGTATCTAAGTATAGCAGCACAGTTCTTAATCTGATGTCCACGGACACATGATAGTTCATTGTTTTGGTACATGACTACACCAACAATGTGGATATGTATGTAAGCTATTTTACATCTTATATTATCAGATATTCATGTACCAACCATCACTCCACATTTACTGTTGGATTTCAGGTATTTTTACCCCAGATGGTAAAACTAGTGACCACCTGAATATCCGGTCATTTTGATGCACACCACTATGTATGACCGTGATCAGGGAGTTGTCGGTCTGGACAATGCAGTGAACATCCGTCAGAACTCGATGGAGCCTTCTCACCGTATAGATGAAGCCTAGGGCTGCAACTGTGATATGGAATCTTTGGACTCAGCATGTGTGATCTTACTGCTCACGCAGCAAAGCGGATGGAAGATGCCCTCAAAAAAAAATTGGCCTAGTACTGCAGTGATGGAGATTCTGCTGGCATATGACCTAAGATAATAAATGAGCCTAGGATTAGGCAAGCGGAGGGATTGGAATATTTACAAAAAAGGATCTTCAATTTTGACAATGCAGGAATTAATAATGCATCTTTCACATTTCATTTCCAGAAGATTTTAAGACATTGGAAAATATATTTGTAATTTCTGAGTAATTTACTAATCCCAAAAGGTTTCTGACCTGTTTCTTTCTGTTAGACATGGTCAGATTCATAATTTTGGTACTACTTTTCAGGTCAGTCTACAGTTGGACTTGAGAAATGACATGACCCAAAAATGAATTTATTTTAGGCATAATTTGACTTTGCTGGTTTGACAGTGAGACCGAAGCGTCGCACTCTGTCAAAGGCATGTCTCAGTTTCAGTAGGTGTATTGTCCAGTCATCAGTATTCTGATATATTCATGTGTATTCTATAAGTTCACTACAGGTATGCCCCTCGTCGGATTTGCCAGTCTCACTAACTAGTGTAGTTGCGTTGTGTATGTCTGTTGTCTGATCACTTGGTGTTGGTGCAATCTGTTCGTCTGTCACTACTTCTGTCTCTTGTCTTGAAAAGTGAGGTTTCCGCATGTTGACATGGAATATCTCTAAGTGTCTGTTTATCGATATTTCATAGTCAACATGTACCATGGTTATGTGCTACTTTGAATGGTCCTTGCCATTTCGTTTGTATGGAAGTAGCCTAAATCTGTCTTGATCAAGTTCCAGATTACTTGTTTTCGCACATTTGTTTGTGTGCTTGTGGTAGAACTGACCCTTCCTCTATCAAATGGCTTGGGTGCCAGTGTAAAGGGTTGTATTTCAGCTGTAGGATGTTTACCCTTCAACTTTTGTATCAATTGATGACAGCCATTACCAGCAAATAGATCATGACAAAATAATTTGTTATTGAAAAAACTTGGCCTGGCATTGCTGTATGCACGATGACCCGCACATGGTGTTTTGTGTGCATTGTTTAGCACACCTAACTGATGTTGTTCAAGTAACACCTGTTCATGGTTACTAGTAATATGACATGTAGTTGAAATGCCATTATTACGTCTAACGAACCAAGATGCATTCTTGGTCATTTTGGCTTTGCCTCTTGACAATTTTAAGTATGGAGACACATTAAAATCAGATTTCTGCTGGTGTATAAGTTTTTGTGTGTTTTTGTCATCTGTGCTGGTTGGAAAAAGCATTAGTAGTGCCTCATTTTGCAATGGGTCATGATGTTTTGAAGTGTCAACTCTGGTTGTTGCCTTAGCTGCATTTAATTTCTCCCATGCAACTATTTCTTCACTAGTACATTGTTTAAGTTGAGGTAAGCACCCCAAAATTAAATCTGTACAAGGGTTGTTAAGTATTGCACAAGTAAAGGTACCGGAAAGAAAAGGAGAATCAATACGGGCTTTTGCCAAAGGGTAAATTTCAACGTTACCCGAAAAGGTTCGGCATTTCACAGTGTCACCTGTGTAATCACCCGGACTCACTAGTTCTTTTCGAAGACCAATAAGGGTGCTGCCGCTATCCAGCAAACATTGGCATGGTACATCATTGACCATTGCATTGTGGAACACTAACTTGCCTCTGGAGGCTAATGCTGCATTCACACTCTCAGATGAGCATGGTACTGTATGTCCACATTCTAGTTTTCCGTCTGCATGGAATTGGTGACATCGTTCACAGCCGTCAAAGCTTAACATATCGTTAGCAGCACACACATCCTCTGCTTGGTTAGCTGGTAAGTCACTTTCAATCTCACACTCATTCTCACTACCACTATCTGAAGAGGTGTCAATCAACATAGCGTTGTTAGCTTTCAAACGTTGGCGGCCAAGGCACTTATTAGAATAATGGCCATAAGAGGAACAAAAAAAACATTTGATTGCACGCCTGTATGCAGACCGTTTGCTTTGCTGCTTCTTGATCACATTTTCAAGATGCGCCGGATAATTCGGCGATTTGTCGCACATAGCATAAGTGTCGTGCATTAGTTGACAGTACATGCATATGGAAACTTTTCTGTCTTTCTTATCATACTTCTGAAAAGGTTTTCTGTTACCCTGATAGTTTTTT
Organism: Cepaea hortensis; assembly: GCA_963921405.1. Lineage (NCBI taxonomy): Eukaryota > Metazoa > Mollusca > Gastropoda > Stylommatophora > Helicidae > Cepaea > Cepaea hortensis. The sequence continues at coordinate 58,659,970 of OY992892.1, read as the reverse complement.
GATTGGTCTTTGACAAAGGAAACTATCTCAGAGTCACTTGAGGTCTTAAAAATCTGTCTGTTAGAAGAAAAATATGCTGAGCCTTTTTTTTCGAACTGCTCGATGTTCTCAATGTCCGACTGCTGCAAAAACTTAGCAAAAGGAGAAGGTATAGTAGATATACACTTGTCCATAGCTATTAGGTTTTTTAATCTATCAAAGTCTTTTCCTATGTTAGCTGCTTTAAGCCACCTGTTTAGTACACTCTGCACATTTGAAAAATAATCTATAAAAGTTTCACTAGGTTTAGGTTTTAAATTTGAGAACTGAACCTGATACCCAGGGGCATCAAGTAAAAAGTGCTGCATAATCCTATCATGGATGTATTGATAGCTAGATCTAAGTTCAATAGGAATAGACTCTATTACTTTAAGGGGCTCACCACTTAGATTCTTCATGTAAATCGGAGCCCACATATCTAAAGGAACCTGGTGATATTTAAATTGATACTCTACATTCTCTGTCCAGGCAGATATGGAGTCCTCTTTACAATATGGTTTGATAATATTTTTGTATTTGTTGAACTTATTTTCCTCTTGTTGACTTCTTAGTTTAGTGGCAGAGATCTCTGCGTGTGAGTCTACATCCATGCTTTTCATCTTTAATTGTGTCTCTGATTCTACCTGAATTTGTTTTTCTTTAACTCTTGCCATTTCATCTATCTCTTTTTGCTTTAGATCTAATTCCTTTTGTTTTAATTCTTTCTCTTGATCTAATTGTTTTTGTTTCATCTCCTTATCATGTTCTCTTTCTCGTGCGCGTTCGTCCCTCTCCGCATTCTCTTTTCGTGTTTGTTCCTCTTTTGTTTCTTTAAATTTCTGATCAGCATATTGTTGTAGTTCTTTTCCTGTTAATTCCAGTTCTTTGCCTGCTTTTATGAAATCTGATAAAGTTGCCATCTTACTTTAGTACTTGGCTAACAGTGATAGGCAATGATGACTTTAATCAGTTATTTATCTTTGATATGTTATGTTTGTTCTTATCTGATCACTATCAGTTGTGCTTTCTGTTTATACCCTGCCCAGATTTATCTTGCAGAAAAACAGAGTATACAAATATGTCAACGCGTTACAAGCTGAACAAGAGATGCACTATTAATCAAATTGCATGACAAAATATATAAGTGTACTCAGCTTAATGTGGGAACGAAGCTCCTTTGACACAGGTCACCTTGTTTGGTACACTGGGGTGGCGACACGTTTCGTACGTAGCACACGGTATTTGGCCCACAGGTGTATGTGCACAGCTGTTGTTTGCCCTCTGATATATAGGGCAGCAGTAAACACGCCTACTAAACGATATGATTTACTCGACAACTAAGGACAATGACTTAGACAATGACAGACTTACGAACACCTAGAATATGTATTAATTAATTTTAATGTCAATGTCCTGTCTTTGTTTTAAACAATAATTGCCTTTCGTTACTAACCTAGTTAATTTCTGTAAACGTTGTGCAGCTAAGTATCAGATGCTTAGCCCGAAAATAGTTCCATCGTGACGATAAGCAAAGAGAAAATAGACCCAAAAATGAATAAATGCTTGTAAAGAAATCAAAATAACATAATAATGTGTCAACAAATAAATATATTCATTTAGTAACTTAAATAAGTAAATAATAAACAATATACAGCACAGATTCAGGCGGGCCGCCGCTAAGCGATTTTGTAAACACTCGACTGCTTTATGCTAATGACGCAGAACAACTGTCTGTCAATCAATCTACGTCATCGCGCAGCGCTATTTTTAGATCTCAAAAATCAATATTGTCGGCTGCCTGTGTATTCCTGCGCCGTGAATCATGTTTGGTGCTTATTCAAGAATAAATTGGTAAATATATGAATAAATATAAGAAAATAAGAATATTAATACTTACAGCTTCGAAGAATACATGATTTCATTCAATAAATATATCATAAACACAATTAAACACTATTTTGTCACGATAGGCATATTTCTAGCTCGCAAATTCTCCTGTCTGCACAAATTATCGTTACTACAAAAATGAAACCCTAGTCTCGAGCCCGTGGATGAGTGGATTAGCTTGAACTTTTCGTTCAAGCTTCACTTCTTGACACCACAATTACCCTTTTACTGTGGGTATTAGCTTGGCGCTTTCGTCCAAGCACCACTTTCTGACACCACAATTACCCTGGCCTGTCAACAACTTAACTGACAGGTCTCATTGGGTACTTCTCACACACCCATACAAGACAACTTGCAAGTCGTGTGGGAGGCAAAATGTATGGTTCATTTTATTGCCGTTGGCTCGCTTACAAGCGGTAAACAGTCGCTAATGCAATACACAATATACAGCCACAGAATTATCTAACACAAACTGCTAACCCTATGCTAGTTCTATCTATTAGTGAACACAAAACTCCTAACGCTATTCTAAACGATGTGAACGCCTCAAGTCCAGTCTCCCGTCTACCTAACCTCTCTCCCGTGGTTACACACCACGCGGGGTGACCTTCACCTTCGTGCGTGTTACCTCACATCGCACTCTGCTGGCAAACGTGGCCTGTTGAGTGTCTACTCAACTGTGCTATGGCTTCACGAGGTGTGGTACTATCGAGTCTTTGACATTATTGCATAGTGCAATACTAGCTAGTTCAGCAACCGGCCGCCGCCATTTTCTGAATATTCAGTTATAATATTAACAGGTTTTCTTAGTATGTGTCCTATCCAGTTCCAGAGTCTTGTCCACACCTCTTCATCCACTGGAATTTCTTTAGTTCTCTAAAAAAGGTCCCATATAATGATTATCTCTTTAGCCCTTCAAATAAGCAATCTTCAGTTAATTAATATTTCTAGTTTATTAGTTTGTGTTTTAGTCGTTCTACGTGTGTCTAATAACTACAGGAAATCAACATGGAGTTGATCACAGTCCTACAAAAGATATTCGTTTTTAATCTGCAATAGTGACTGAGTTAAATATGTTAACTCTTGTACTAGATTTTATTTCATTTGACTTTCTTAAATTGCCCTTTCTCTCTGTGTTCTTATTTTAGTATCCCTGTCTGCTCCGCCATCATTGTCTTCATTGCTGTCTAAATATGAGTACGATTCCATCTCTTGAAGTGAGTGTTCACAAAGGGTGGTGAGCAGGTTATTTTCTTGCTTTATTCTTAATATCTTTGTCTTTCCCTTATTAATTTGTAAACCTAACTGGGATGACCTCCCATCAGATGTGTGCGCCTTATGTTGCATTTGGTATCGTATGTAGGACAGGAGGGTAATGGTGTCAGTGAAGTCCAGAAGATCGAGCTGCTTTGTAAGAGCCATATGGGATCAAACCCGGGCCAATGAAGTCTTTCTGGTGACTGCTATTTCCATTGACGATGAACTGTATTTTTCATGGAGGACTTTTGTGTTGGCATTCTGGCGGCGGCATTATGCACAGTGTACCTGTGCGGGCTGTTGGTTTGTCGATACTCCTGTCTGTTCCATTGTTCACTTTTGGCAGTGAGGAGCATTTTGTGTGATATTAACTGGCACAGGAACGGAGCAATATGGGGACAACCCGTTGCCGTGAAGTTGGAACCACGACTAACTAACTAACTAACCATTGTTGTCATCATAATCCAGACTATAGTTAGTAGGAATAATAAAAGTGGCCAAACGTGTAACAGTAGCACACACGTTCTTATTTTAAGCGTATCTGTTACTTTACCCTAATGAGGAACTCTGCATTTCATGTCTTTATATTGTCTTTACTAAGTTAATGATCTCCTGGGGGATCTCAGCGTGCTTCGTCAATTTCCAAAAAAGAATTTCCTATCAATACTGCCAAAGGCTTGTTTATAGTCCACATAACCGATATGGAGTGGCGATTTCAGATCGATTCTTTGCTCTGTAATTATACGTAATATTACTATTACATTCCAGAATCTGTTTGGTTGGAAGCCCGCATGTTCATCCCTTCAACGTTTGTCAACGGCATCCATTGATCTCTCCAGAATGTTCCTGCTTAATAGTTTCCAGGAACTTACACTGTAATTATTTATCCATTATTTTGGCATTCCCACAGGTCCCTTTCTTTTGAAGCTTCACTGATATTCTTCTCTCCAATCTGCTGGTAATTCTTTCATTTCTCCGACTGTGATAAACAATCGGTGCAGGAACTATGTTGATGTGTTTATGTTGGTTTTAGGAGCTTCTGTCTTGGATACCATCTTGACCAGCAGCCTTCCTATCCTTCAGAAGTTTGATAGTATTTTAAATTCCATCATTGCATGGTTTCTCACAGTTGGCATCCATCTGCACTTTTTCAGACTAGATATCTGGTGGATGTTGCAAAATTGGTCTAATCATTTGTTTCTCACAATATTCAGCCGTCTATTCATTTGATCTTCAATGTTGGTGAGAACTTGCCCATTACTATTTTAAATATTCCTTTTGGTTTATTATTATACCTTTCTCTTATTTTCCTTGAGGTGCTGTAAAAATCTCTGAGATTTCCTTACCTTCCTGCTTAGTTAGTTAGTATTCCTCTAGAGCCTAAGGCGGCGCATAGGGCAGAAGTCCTGACTCTCCATGTCCGGCGGTTCGCTGCTACCTGTTGTAGATCCTGGATGTTCACTTGGCCATTGAATGACCCTTCTCTGATGATGGTTCTACGCAGGGTCTCTCTTGGCCTTCCCCGTTTTCTTTTCCCTACTGGTGACCATATGAGGGCTTGGTAGGGGAGTCTTGTCTTGTCCATTCTGAGTACATGGCCGATGTAGTTCCAACGGCGTTTTCTTATAAAATTGGATACAATATCTTGCTTAGTCTCTTGTCTTATTTGCGCATTGGTTTTGATATCTGTCAACCTTCCTGTTACCAAATCTAAATATTATCTTTATTCCAGCTTAATAACTTCTTTAACTGGTTCAGTGCTAAACAAAAAGTAAGTTTGAACGAAATGTGATGCACAATAAAATAAACAAGTATTGTGTAAATTTCCGTTCACTGTAATGTGATACAAATCGGCCGTGGATCAAGCACGCCAGGGGGCTTCTGGTCGTCTGACAAGCCCCTTTTCCAGAATGTTGCGGCCCTTTACCTTCTTTTCATTTTCTGAGTGTGGGCCTACCCGTGTCATGACTCCGGGTATTTTTCACCTGTCGTGCGTTTCGAGGCCTAGCATTAAAATTGCGGAAAATACCGCGAAATGAAAAAAAAAAGAAAAAAATCACACTATGACCTTAGTTTGGCGATATTGTATATCGCCCTTCTGTACAACAGGAAGGTCACATTTGGCGATATATTATCCTTAGACACTGAATCACTTATTAGCGTATGTTAGTTAGTTAGTTAGTTAGTTAGTCGTAGTTCCAACCTCATAGCAACGGGTTGTCCCCATTATGCTCCGTTCCTGTGCCAGTGAATATCGCACAAAACGCTCCCCACTGCCCAATGTGAAAAGTGGAAAAGACAATAGTCTTATTATTAGCGTATGTGTTAGCTTCTGCGTTTATCAGTGATATTGTTAGATTGCACCCTTCTGCTTCCGTTGAGCGATACGGACCAGTATTTCTTACTTTATGTATGTTCTACTATACTCTAGTAAATATACCGCAGCCAGTAAGTCTCACAGGGTTGTTATTTTTGTTGTCGGGCAAGCTATGGTCTCGGGTGCTTACCGTGTTGCTGTCATTTCTGTGGAAGTTTTAATTACTATTTTACGGCTACAGCTGATCCCCACCTCTGGGATTATCGTTCCTGCTCAAATTGCCTCTGTATCCTTTTTTCATTCCATATGTAAATGTTGTTAGACTATCCTTGAATATTCTGTTCTATTCTTTCATTCCATACACTTGGACTTAAACGTTAACTTCTAGTTCAGAAATCAATGGTAAACTGCTAATCGTACAATTGCCTTGTAAAGCAATCTGGTGTTGACCATAACGTTCTACTAAGGACATGCAACAGTTGTCCGTTTGCATCTTAATTCTTCGCTACTTTTGATTATTTATTTAGTGAAACCAAGATCTATTTCTATCAGCTTTAGTTCCCAGTGTGGTATTTTGGGTTTCTGATCAAACCGAAAAATCTTGACTGTCTGCGTCTAATGTATACAGTTGCTGTGCGATTTTCATCAGTTTCTTGGGGGAAATAAGAAAACTCTACTCCTCACATTTCGCGGCGACTGCATTAGCCATCATCATCAAGTGCCGTGCCGGCTGGCGTAGGCGTTCATGGCTCTCCACAGATCTCGGTCTTTGGTTTTCTTGATCAACTCTGCTGTTGATATTTCTCCATGCCACCGTCTCAATCCACCCAGCATCATTTCTCTTGGTCTGCCTCTGCCTCTCTTCCCCTCGATCTTTCCAGTTGTTACGATGTTCTCCAATGCCTCTCTTCTCATCACGTGACCGAAGAAAGATGTTTGTCTCTGTCTTATTGTTGTATATAATGTTCTAGTTTCATTAGCCTGTTTCAGGTGTCACGAAAAACACCGTGAGTAACCAGTGATGACAATAAAAGGCGTTCGGATTAACGACATGTTCGAGGCCACAGGTTGTTTTAACAAATACAGAAAAAACCGTCTATACACCACTTTGACAGTTCATAAACAGGTCGGATTCAAGCGGAAGTGCCCAGCTCGGGAGAAAACAGTCCGTCTGTCATTTAGAGTTCCGGACATAAAGCGAAATGGCGGCTGTGATTGTCACCACTCGACAGAAGATTGGCGGCTTGTTATTGAAAACTGTTGTTGGGACCATACAGTAACTCGCTAACTTGTTGTGGATGTCAAAACATGGCAGGACGAATCTGACATTGATTGAGCCAGGGAAGATAGATTCCTGACAAGGGCTGATCTGCCCAAAATAACACCTGTGTGGACATAAAGAATAACGTTACGTGACCAATTTTAGGCGTTTGCCAAAAACCCGATTTGGGGACAACTAGTGTAACTCCAACCATTGATCTAGGTAGACGTGCTTTGGCACGGCAGTTAGGGAGTTAAGAAGATCTAACGTGTGCGGGATTAATTAGATTTATTTTACACGTGCCTGTCATGGCAAACGTAGATGTGATTGAGTAAACTGCAGTGCCGTATAAGGTAGAACATATTATCTAATTAGTTCTAATTAATATAGGCAGTAACCTTGTTAAAACTAGAGTGTGATGATTAGCACTGTTAGTGGAAAACTAGTTAGAGGATGAGTGATGATTGGCTCTGCTAGGATGAATAGGATAGCGGGGTGATATTTGGAGAGTTTTAAGATGGGTTGGGAGATGGGGAAAGTGTCCAATGGGGGGATCTTTCAGTGGTTTGCCCACTGAAGTTTTGCACTCTGTTTATGGATCTTTCCTTGTCATCGCCTGATTCGGACGTAGGTGAGGAGCTAATATGCTCTATGACAGAGTTTAGTTAGCTGTAAAATAACTGAGCAAGGCAATAGGCTTACACTCAGCCGGTGAGATCAGTGACTAGTACTATCACCAGATGTGTTGTTTCTCTCACAGGTTCCCTACCAGCTACGAGGAAGCTCAACACAGTTTTAGAAAAGGTGCAACGCCAATTTGAAAGAACCTCAGTTGAACAGTAACCTTTTTCTTTCGGAAATTAAATAACGCTAGAAGGAAGATGGTTCACCTAAGATGGGTGATGATTGTTGATGCAACACACAGCATAAGAACAGTGGTACCTATACAAGAACATTAAAATATAATAGTCACATGGTGTGATATATTCTAGTGAAATAGTACAAAAGACATGATACTTGAAACTAGATAGACACTAGTTAGGATCAAGTATATTAACAATAACAGTGATACCTAAATACTCACTACAAAGGATTTCTGCATTCTTTAGGAACGATAGGAACTTATGTGTAGTGTGCAACCGGTCCATGATCAGCTGTAATTTACAAACAATATCTATTTCGGATGATCAGGAAGATGGATTACCAGGTAGCTACAGATGACAGTCGGTGTCCGGCAGGAGAGATACAGTACCGGGTGAGATGGACTTGTTCTGACTTAACGTGCTGTGGTGTGTCCTTGCAAGGATGAACTGACTATGCTATTACCTGAGGGTCCGATCCTACACACATTATAGAACACCTCACACATTTTCTTCGCATACACGTCTCACGTACATTACACTTTTCTTTTAATAAATTAATCTTTATTGATTTTTAGAAGCAAGAGTTGTTGAATATGTTGCGTGGGGAAAAAATGAGAGGGGGCATAGTACGACAGGGATAGAGAGGGGAAAAGGTGTCCATGAACTGAAGGAGTGTGTTGGACGGAAGCTGGTGGATTCTCCAGGATATTGATAGGAAAAAAAAAATTATAATGTGGGTGTTGACTCCCCTCACTCCAGGGACGACACTTTAAAGGAAGACACGACATCAGGCAGTCGTCGTTAGTTACTCTGGCAGTCCAAGAATTCGCAACATTCGTCTCAGGAACCACATCTCTGTTGCTTCTAATTTCTTCTTAATTTGTTCATTTACATTCCAAGATTCACTGCCATACAGCAAAACTGGTTCTACATAGCATTTCAGCATTCTCTTTCTTACATTCAGTGATAGCGACTTATTGCATAAGATACTCTTCATTTTATGAAATGCGGCTTTTGCCTGCCCTATTCTGCTCCTAATCTCTGTTGTACATCTTCCATCTGATGTTATAAATGCCCCTAGGTATCTAAAATTATCAACTTGGTTAAGGATTTCCCCTTCTATTTCTATGTCACATTTTGGTGTCACTATTTTCTTTGATATTACCATTGTTACTGTTTTCTTGATCTTCAAGGAGAGTCATTTCCTTGCACTCTCTGTTACTACAACATCTAATAATTGTTGTAGGTCTGTTGAATTGTCCGCCACCAATACTGTGTCATCTGCATAGCGTATATTATTTATATTATAACCTCCAACTAGTATTCCTGGCATCTCTTTGGTTTCTCTCATTATTACTTCGCTATACAGGAAGAAAAGATCTGGTGACAAGACACACCCTTGTCGTACTCCTAGCTTTATCTGTTCGTAACTACCCTCTTTATTTCCCATTTTAATTGCTGCTACTTGGTTCCAGTAAACATTCTTTATTATTCTTAAATCTTTTCCATCAATGTTGATATCTTCCAACATTTTAATCAGTTCATCATGTTTTACTTTATCAAATCAATCAATCAATCATGTGCCATGCCGGAAAGCGTGGGCGGTCATGACTCGCCATTTCACTCGATCACCAGTGTCGTGGATCAGCTCAGTGTTCCTGTCTCGTCCATGCCATGTTTCCATTTATATCTTCTACATTTCTGAAAATATTTTCACTGTACAGGGAAAAAAAGATCTGGAGACATCACACATCCCTGCCTAACACCTCTCTTAATTGGCTGATACTGTCCCACTTCATTATCAATCCTTATTGCAGCTTGTTGTTTCCAATATATGTTTTTTATAAGTCTAATGTCTTTCCCATCAATTTGTAGATCTGCAAGCATATCCACCATGCTGACATGTCTAACGCTATCAAAAGCCTTTGTATAGTCAATAAAGCAAAGATGTATATCCTTGTTTACTTCTATAGCACGTTCAATAACTGTTCGCAGCATATACACAGCATTTACTGTACCCTTTCCTTCTACAAACCCGCATTGTTCTTCCCCTATTTCAGGTTGTATCTTCTTCCTCATTCTTTGCATGATAATTCTTAGCAAAATCTTTGTGATGTGACTCATTATACTAATTGTTCTATGTTGATCACATTCCAAGGTTCCTGATTTCTTTGGGATTGCAATAAATATAGAGTTACATAATTCAGGAGGTATATCTCGAGTATCATATAATGTGTTCAGCAGTCTGGTGACTTGATCTAGTCCAAATTCTTCTAAAGCTTTAATCATTTCTGTTGTGATGTTATCTGCACCGGGGGCCTTGCCAGCTTTCATATGCTTAAGAACATTTCGAACCTCCATCTCCAAAATTGGCGGTCCTTCATTATTAAATCTAATATCACACTGTTCGTCTCTGTTATCATCATGAAGGTGTTTCACATAATCTGTCCATACCTATAGAATCTGGTCTTTTTCTATTATGATTTTGCATCTTCAGTTTTTAGACACCTTGTTGATGTACTTGTTCTTTTATTAGTAAGTTCCCGAATTCTTTTGTGCACTAATTTGGTATTTTGACTTTTGTGTTGGCTTTCAATTTCTAAGCACTTTTCCTCAAGCCATGCTTCTTTTGCCTCCTTACATAATGTTCTGACTTGTCTGTGAATTTCTTCATATTTGACAAAATTATTTTTGTTAAATCTTCTTGTTTCCATGAGGTGTAATATTTCTTCAGTCATCCATTTCTTACGACCCACCTTCTTTAGTTTTGGAATAGTTGTTTCTCCCAATACTTCTAATTCTTCTATTGGGATTTCATCTGGCCCAGCTGTTTTTCCTTTATCAAATGCCTTAGTATAATCTATGAAGCACAAATATATGTCTCTCTGTTTCTCTATTGACCTTTCTATTAGTGTCCGTAATGTATAAATTGCATTGTTTGTGCCCTTTCCTTCCACAAATCCATACTGTTCTTCACTAATTTCCATTTTTATTTTCTTTTTGGTTCTTTTCATTATGATTCTGAGTAGAAGCTTAGTGATATGGTTTATAAGGTTAATTGTACGAAAATCTTCACAATCAATTGCTCCTGGTCTTTTTGGTATAGCTATAAATACAGATCTCAGCATATCACTGGGTAAATATCCACTGCTGTAAATATCATTCAACATTTTGGTTAATATATCTACTCCAAATTCTCCCAATACTTCTAATTCTTCTATTGTGATTTCATCTGGCCCAGCTGTGTTTCCTTTCTTCATACGTTTCATAGCGTCAGCGACTTCTTCTTTCAGAATAGGTGGACCTTCTAAGTTACTATCTTCTGTTAATTCTTCCCTTTCTCCATCATATAATTCTCTTATATACTCATTCCACCTCTTCATTATAGCATCTTCCTCTAATAATATCTTTCCTGTTTTTGATTTCAAACACCCTGTATTTATTCTTATTTTTCTTCCTGTAAGCTCACTGATTTGTCTGTGCATATTTTTTGTATCTTTAATGGGATTTACTGCATTAGCCAGGCAGCCTTAATTCCTCAGGCTCAAGACCCCTCCCCCTCCCCCGCCAATCACCGCAAGGTACTTAGTACTATATTGGCAGTAAATGACTAATGACAGTTCTTAGATGACTTCTTCGTTCGTTTTTCTGACCGTCGGTGTTGTTCTTTGTTTATTTCTCTTCGTAATGTATCCAGAAAATCGTGAGTGTCTAAGTCTAATGTTTCGAATCAATTTAAGATTTTCTTTTATTTCTTGTACTTGTAGGACTTGCCCATTCATTTTTCAATCTGAAATTGCTTGCTTGTGTTCGTTGGCTTGAGCTCCAACGTGAAGTCCTGTATGTCGGATGAAGGCATCCTGTTGTCCAACATCAGTTCGATGTCATACAGGACCTGAGGTTTGCGTGAGTATCCGTTGTCCCATGTCTGGCTTATTGGTGTGCAGACTGGCGGTTCCTCGTACAGGCAGACACTCTCCTACTTCGGAGGAATCGGCGATCCTACTGACTTTAGCCAGGACCCCGAAGGGACCTGTTGCCCAGGACGCTCGACGAGGACGCGCCAATAGGTCTTGGCCTGTATATAACCCGGCCCTGGTGCCTTGGAAACACTCATGCGTCCCACAATATATGTTGAAAGTTCACAATTAAGCGAGTATTTGTTTTCTTCACGCGTTCATGATTTCTAGTTGTTTGTGACCTTTAACCTCAACTAACCCCGGAGGAGGAGAAGCTATTATTAATATTAATTATTATATCACACATTGTATGTATTGTGCACATTAAACAGGTTTACGCATTGGCAGGTTTGTTTACTAATAAACAGTTTAATGCAAGCATGGTGTGTGTGTCCAATAAAGGTACACAGTGAACCTTAATCTTAGTTAGCCCTGCAACACTTCAGCTAGAGAAATCGGGAGAAAGTGTATGTAGTGCTACACAAAACAGTAAAAACAGGATCCAGGATCTTATTCTTTCTTATCTTTTCTTTATTTCGTTGTGGGTTATTGTATTGGTTATTTGGAAACTTGTCATCGTGACTAAGCAAATAATGAAATAATACTATCTATAAGAGAAACAGATCTGCCGTCCTTATAATTATATCATTCACAAGTGACGCCGCATGTAATTCTATTAATATTATAATTTATAATATATACTAATTAAATTACTATTATTATTACTAAATTAAATATTATTAATACTAAGTAATACTATAGTACTGGTAATTTAATTAATAGTATAGTATTTAGTTTACTATGTATTAGACTATAGTATATAGTGTTGGTTCTGCTAAATACACTTACTTTATAATAAATATTTTGTAATTGGCCATCCAACTACTACTACTTGATTTAATAAGCAACAAGCCAAGTATTGTAAAAAAGTAATGCCGTATATGGTATTTCAGAGATGAAAATGTGAAAGTTGTTATACAGTAGCATATATAATATAAATAATTGAAGCTATCTAAACTGTCTTAGCATTCCAAAAAGTATGTTTGTTCAATGTATGATTTGTATCTCTACATTATATAGCTAGAAAGATAGTACTGCATTTCACAATTCCCCGGCATACCTCGCTCGGAAAGATACCCAGTGGAGGGTTCAAAATTAGCTGCTGGCAATTTGGAAGCAGGCCGCTGTGCATTGATTTTGATGGTATGAGGCGTTAGCCATTCAGAAAGCAATGGCATGCTGCACTAAAACTATAGCATGAATTATTCTTATATATTTTGGTATATCCTAAGACTGCTATAAGTTTCATTGTATTTTTGTCTGCTCATAGGCAGAGACTATACCATAGGTTTCATTGTTTGTTTTTTTGTGTGTGCTCATACTGCACTGAGACTATACAGTATGTGTCATCTTAATTGCGTCTTTTGATAGATGAGATTAACTTTTCTAATCCTTAGCACTATTTAAGAGGAAAACTGAGTCATTTGCATATCTAAGTTCTGAATTAACAGTTGTCTTAATCAATTGCTATTTTAGTCTGAAAAGAAAACTGTTAATCAAATTTAAATCTAGATTATCCTATAAATATCCCATAACAGTAGAGCTAGGGGAAAATATACTACAATGGTAATATAACTTTTTTTTTTAAAAGTCCCAAAGCAGGAACCTGTTATGGGCTGATTTGTGCGTGCTAGAACCATCACATTTTATAGGCCTGAATGCCACAGGAATAGGTGTCCAGCCTTTCCCTCACAAAGCGGTTAATGTAGGTATCAAACCGTCATTCAACTTATCTCATGGGATTATCAGTGCAGCCCTTTAGCAACTACCATAAAGTGCCTGCTATAACTCTTAAAGATGTAGAAAGTTTTGTTGTTGTTGCAATAAATACATCAAAATGACAATTTAATGATGTACATATGATATTAGCAATTAATTACTAAATATGGAAAATAAGAGTGAGAAAACCTTCTGGTAGAATCAGAGAGGAATATCACTAATTAATAAAACTATATTCTTAACACAAACTGTCAGGTGTTAGTCAGATATGACCGAGCTACTGTAATCTTGCCTAGTACATCAACAGCAGCTGAAAAATTCTGGTGTTGACTACGACATCCTGTAAGGGATATGCAACAACAACACAACACCATATGATAGTAAACGGTACTACCTGCTTTCTGTTAGCGCCGAATGTTGGGAGGGTACAAGCCTTACCCTAGTGCGAGGAAATGCAACCTAAAGACTAAATGTCATGGCAGGGCAGACCTGACCCTAAGCTTTCGTCGGCAACTGGTCTAGGATCGAAGCTCTGACAAGCGGACAGTTAGAGCATTGTTTTGTTGATCCGGCAGCTTCTGCAGCTTGTCTTGTTCCAGACATATTGGTATTACCTTTCCTCTGGAGTAAACTAGATAGGTCGAGAGAGGAATTATGCTGCATGGGCAACACATAGTCTCTAAATTCAGCCCAGGCTTTGTGTTATGGAGAGGTGTAACTCCATTTTACAAACTATCATCTGTCAAGATGGCAAGGTGCCAGTCATTCTTAAAACATAACATGAAAAAAGTAGGGGTGTACCGGATTTCGGCTCCGGCTCCGGCAAATCCGGAATCCGGCCATTTATACAAATCCGGCTTCGGCTCCGGCTCCGGTCCAGTTTTGCCGGATTTAGGCCGGATTTGTGTTGCCTAGCCACGTGAATTTTCAGTACATGTTTCATGAGGCCACGTCGAATTTTAGGCAATAGCACAGTAGCACTTCCGGTTTACTATTTCTCGCTGATGTAAATTAGAATTTTAAGAAAAAAACACTCATTTTGAATTTTAATGGTGCATTACTTCATGAGTTTGTGGGACTTGAATATTTATTTTCGTAAATTTCTTTGGTCTTGCCCATAAAATAAAATGGCATCAAAATCTAAGTCATACAGCGCCGTTTGGGATTACTTCAAGGTTAAAGACGATGATTCAGCGAAGGTAATATGTAAGTTGTGTGACAAACAGTTATCGCGTGGACGATCAGATCGCCCCAAAGACTTCTCAACATCATCAATGCAGACCCATTTGCGATCGATGCACAAGAAAAGCTATGACGAAATGATGGAAAAGAAAGCATCACTGAAGGCCAGTGTATTGGCGACCACATCTATGATGAATCTGGGACCGTGTTTGCACAAAGCAAGCAGCAGTACCCAGCAGTCAATTGTGCAGGCATGGGACCGGGCCAAAATTTGGGACATCAACAGTCCCAATGCTAAACGCATTCATGCTGCCGTAGCCCGAATGATAGCCATAGATATGGAGCCTTTTCAAGTAGTGGAACGACCAGGTTTCAGAGAGTTGATGCATACAATGGAAAAAAGGTATGAATTGCCTTCAAGAAAGTACTTTGCTGAACATATCATTCCTGACATGTGTAAACGTCTGAAGGTAAAAATTGCAGCAATGATATCTGACACTGATTACATATCATTCACAACAGATACGTGGACAGCTGAACACACCACTCAGTCATTTATGGGCCTCACTGGCCATTGGTTAACAGACTCCTTCGTTCTCCGCAGTGTAGTCTTCCATTGTACTGCATGTGATGAACATCACACGGCCACAAACTTGCTTGCACATTTTGAAATGATGCTGGATGAGTGGTCAATTGCACGTGAGAAGTGCCATGTTGTTGTGAGAGACAATGCATTCAACATTGCCAAATGCTTTCGTGATGGCAGCTATTCAAGTGTTGGATGTTTTGCACACACACTGCAGCTGTGTGTGCGTGATGGTCTTTTGAGTCAAAAGTATGTTGCTGGAAGAAAATTGGTAGGACATTTCAAACACTCTTCTTCAGCAACCAGTCGTTTGCATGAACTTCAAAATGAATTAAACCTACCACAACATCAGCTTATCCAGGACGTGACAACACGATGGAACTCAACGTTCTATATGTTACGACGTCTGTTAAAACAACGGCGCAGCATCAGCCTGTACTGTGTTGAAAATTTTGAAATTGATTCGGTAACTGGGCTAACGGCACAACAGTGGGCAGTCACGGAGAATGTGGTAGCTACTTTGGCACCATTTGAAGAAATCACACGTGAAATAAGTGCAGCTCAGGCATCAATATCAGTTGTGATCCCATTAGTGAAAACACTCATGGCTTTCCTCCAGAAAGAAGGTAGTGATGCTGGGATCAAAACTATGAAAGCAGCCCTGCTTGAAGCTGTTAGCAGCAGATTTGCGGACATTGAATCCAACAGTATTTACACCTGTGCCACACTACTGGATCCTCGATTCAAGCTGTGCTTCTTCTCCGAACGTGGTAGAAGTGATGCACGAGCCCATCTGCTGTTAGCAGCTAACTCCATTATTGATTCAGCAAACACAGTCAGTCCACAGGATCCATCAGCTACTATTAGTAGTAGTAGTACTAGTGTTTTGACTTCTGTGAGCACTGCCACACAGTACGAGTCCAGCCTATGGAGCTGTTTTGACACAATTGTCGAGGAAAATCCCACCGCAGATCGTTCTGCAAGTACCGAAGGCAACAGCATTAACACTGAGGTGACACAGTACCTGTCAGAGCCACTTCAAACTCGACAGTCAGATCCAGTTTCATGGTGGCATGCCAATAAGCAAAGATTTCCAAGCATGGCTAGACTGGCGCAGGTATTTCTTGCACCACCACCTACAAGTGTGCCATCGGAAAGGCTGTTCAGTACTGCAGGAGACATTATCACTGACCACCGTAGTAGCCTTTTACCAGAAAATGCGGAGACGTTGATTTTCCTGAAATACAACTCGTCTCTTCTTGACTCTGAGAGTTCAACTTCACAGCCATAATGAAGACTGACTGAAATAGTGAAATTACTAAATGAATGTATTTCAATAAATTCAATCTGTTCAGTGTACTGTTGTTGTGAGTTGTAACTGAGCTGATAATTTGCCAACTGAAAACAATGTGAAAACTAAAAACTGAAACTGAAAACTAACAATTAAAATTACTAAATTAGCATTATGTGCTTATGTATTATGTTTCATCTTGAACTTATGGAACTTAATATTACTTAATTACTTATTCTAATGTGAATGTAATTATTTTACATTTAAATGATTTAATATGAGTATATGTCACCATTGTCATGTCTATAGTAATGAACTGCAGTAATGAACAGTCGAGTGACTCCACTCACCTAAGTCAAGTCATGTAGTATGTTATTTTATTTTTATTTTTTTATTTGTAAATCCGGCTCCGGCTCCGGCTCCGGCCGGATCTCACTTCATAAATCCGGCCAAATCCGGCTCCGGCCGGATTTCAAAAATTTGAATCCGGTACAGCCCTAGAAAAAAGAAAACAAAATTAAAACTTAAGAAACTACCACTTTTTTCAGGTAACCTTATGTGTAACGTCCATTTAGTTGTCGTGAATAATCTACAGAGATGTTTAACTCAAGTCTGTTGTTTGATTCTTCAGAGATCTTGGAGCTACACTGGTTTTATTAGGAACTACTGATTATACTTGAATGTCCGCGGGCGTTGGCAGAGTCGGCAAGCAAATCATGAGAGCTATAAGAGTTGCTGCCTTTGGTGGACCTGAAAATCTGAAACTAGAAACCAATGTGCCAATTCCTTCACCGGGACCTAATGAGGTAATACATATTGACATTTTAATTCATACTTACAGGCACTCTTATGTGTCATTAGTTAGCTGTTGGGTCTAAATTCAGACAGCTTTCTTTGGTCATGTGATGAGAAGATAGACATTGGAGAATATTGTGATGACTGGAAAGATCAAGGGGAAGAGAGGCATGGGCAGACCTAGAGAAATTATGCTGGATGGATTAAGACAGTGGTGGGGAGGAATATCATCAGCAGAGTTGATTCATAACACCAAAGACCGATATCTGTGGAGAGACATGAAAGCCTTCGCCAGCTGTCAACGCACTTGATGATGATGACTAAATTAGGGCAATATCAGTGTCCCAAGAATGAGTGCACGGGTATTTAATCCCGTTCCCCAAGCCAAGCAAGGATCATTCAGGGCTTCATGGCTATAGGATTATCAGCTTGCAGAATAAATTTGGCAGGGTAATGGAAAAGATTGTTGCTGTTAAGCTGCATAATTTCTTGAAAAGGTAAAAGAGTGGGATTGGTACTGTAGTCATCCCAAAGAACCTGGAACTATCTTTCTCCATAACTTGGTCATTTGGCTTGGTCATTCTTCTGTCTGATTCTGAACAAGACCACTGTGCTTTGGAGGTTTGGATGGAGTTTACAGAAATGCATTCTCTGCTAGTTCCCCCAACTCCAGTGGTTATCAACCGGTGGGGAACTTTAGGATTTCCAGGGGGAGAATGAAGACCATTTCAAGATCGCGTTAATACAAGAACCGATTACTTGATATTGTTTTTCCCTTCAGACTTTACAGTTAAGTACGTCTCATCCTTCTAAAATTCATTTTATAAAGTAAGTAGACCCACAAATCATGTTTTATGTGGATGCCTAGACTTGTTTTAGTATATGCTATTAAATTTACCTTCCATTTTTGCGTATACTGTGTAGGGGTGGGAGGATTTTTAGATAGGAAATATGAAAAGGGGGAATGATGTACTGAAAATACGGTGAAGGGGGGCACGGGCCAAATTTTTTATAGGAAGGGGGGGGGTGGGGGAATGACGTTCTGAAAATATGGTGAAGGGGGGCACAGGCCAAAAAAGGTTGAGAACCACTGCCCTACTCATTTCTTAGTTTGTGTCTGAGCTTTCATTGTGTCTGTTGCACCCTGAATTCTAAATTTTCATGATTCCTTCAGCATTGCAATTCAATATTTTCAATAGGTCTGAGTGAGTTTTACCACCAACTCACCTGTCAGAGTTGGGCCAGGTCCAACAGTAAGTGCAGTGTTGGATCATATTGTGTCCTCATTGCTGCTAGGGCATTGTTTGTGGCATGGATCGTTTTAAGTTTTAGAGATAGTCCAGCACATTGTATTTTTGAGTCAAACTAAGTAAATTATGCTGTAGTTTGTGCATAGATGAACTTGTTAATTGTGTCTTCATGATTGAAACTCAGGTAAATGAAATCACATTCTTTTCATTGGTTCTCAGTAATAATTAGATATTATTGTTTTAGTTAGTCGTTTGTTTTATAACCCTTTTTGCGTAATTTAATTTTATGCAGTGAATACTATTATGAGGTCACCGGTAGGGAAAAGAAAACGGGGAAGACCAAGAGAGACCCTGCGTAGAACCATCATTAGAGAAGGCTCATTCAACGGCCAAGTAAATATCCAAGATCTACAACAGGTAGCAGCGAACCGCCAGGCATGGAGAGACAGGACTTCTGCCCTATGCGCCGCCTTAGGCTCAAGAGGAAAAACTAACTATTATGAAATATATTTAATGCTTGCAATTTCAATGTAAGAATTTGTGTGTGTGGTTTTTTTCTTTTTTATATACTCTCCTTGTTTAAGTGTACTTTATTTATGTCATTTCTATTTTGTGCATATGTTTAAGATGTAAGTAGTCATGTGATGGAGATACAGTGGTTTTGTGGTCCAGGTTCGATCCCTAGCAGAGGCGAGATTATTATTTCCTACCATTAGCTGACCTAATCTCCTAAGCTTGGGTACCAGATATTTGTCATAATTTTATGGGAATTGTCTGAGAAGGGAAGGTGACAGGGAAGGCAAATTGCCACCCCACCTCATTTGTTATGACCTAGAATATGTGAGAACCTAACACTTTACATCCGGACAGCAGTATCTGCTTTAGTATTCCCTTTACCTAGTTTTGTGGTAAGTTAGTTACTGGGTGATAAACAGTAATATTTTGTAATACTGTTTTGAGTTTGATCTTCAAGATGTTAATGGACTTCTTGTGAGCTCGATCAGAAGGAATTAAGCTGATTCTCCAGCAGAGTATGGGAGAATACATCGGCATATAGCTTGTTATTTTATAGAATGCTACCTGATGAAAAATCTGGCATGTATTAAAAGTTAGCTACAACTCGCACACATTTTTCTTTGTCAAAGAAATTGTTGCTGCACCTGAAAATAGGACTTTTGTTGGAATGTCCTCAATGTCTACATTTTTATAATCAGCATCATGTGTCTAGCCAGCTGGGTTGTCTTTGCATCTTTTCCCACTGCACTTTCCAGTTGTCATGATATTCTCCAATGCCTCTCCTCACATCACATGACCAAAGAATGGTGTTTGTTTCTTTCGTACAGTTGTATATGTTCTAGTTTTATTAGCCTCTTCCAGGCAATCATTGTTAGTTACTCTGACAGTCCAAGGTATTCATAACATTCATCTCAGGAACCACTTCACCACTGCTTTCAGGTTTCCTAATTTGTTCATTAGTGTTCCATGATTCGCTACCCTTCTAAACCTAAATCTACTCAAAACCTTCAGATAGCAAAGAAGGGTTAATAATTTATAATTTATTATAATTTATAATTTTTATAACAATATAACATTAAGTATTTTGTTTATTTCAGGTCCTTATTAAGGTATCAGCCGCAGGTGTAAACCCAGTAGATACCTATATAAGGTCGGGAACTTACAGCCGTGTACCTGCTCTACCTTACACACCTGGCATGGATTCAGCAGGTGTGGTTGAAGAAGTTGGACCTGGAGTCACCAATTTTAAGGTTAAGATGTTATAGTGAGAAAGATGAGTGTGTTGTTTTTTAGACTTAAGACAGTAATCACATTGTTTGTCAATGAATTAGGTGTGTCTTTATATTGTCTGTTACATCCAAGTGCCTATATTATCTTACAACTGGCTTGGATTCAACTGGTATGGTTGAAGAATTTGGGCCTGGAGTCACAAATTTTAAGGTTAAGTAAGAAGTTATAGTGTGGAAAACAAGTGTGTCGTTAGTTTTTCAGACTTAAGACAGTAATCAGATTGTTTAGCTGTGAGTCACCTGTGTCTTTGTATTGTTTGTATTCATTTCATGGTGTGGAACTAAAATGTTTTGGATGATTCTGAGAGTCAGAGAAGGGTGGATAAAGTGGTCACAGTGTATAAACTAATAAAAGATATTAGTAATTCTGTAGCTTGTGCAGTTGTTACAGCAGATGATGTCAGTTTTTTATATCATAAGTCATTGTTTCTTGAGGTGAAGTCATATAGTAGATCATGGTCTCCTTAGGTGAACGTATATAATAGGTCATTGCTTCTTGAGATGAAGGTGATAATAGGTCATTGATTTTTTCGATGAAGTAACTTCTTATTCTTCTTCTTGTGTTCTTTCATGTTTACACCAGCAAATGAATTCTTGTGATGTAGTCAACAGTTTTTTGGAACTCCTTTGTTCCATACAGTTCTGAATGCAGTGCCATCTCACTAGGCCAGTGTTCACTTCTTCGCTGGCTGTACTGGGGAAAATCCCAGAGAATACACTTGCTGTTTGATCTCAATGTCCGCATGAGCATAGTGGTGAATCACTCTGGCCAAGCCAGTACATATTCTTGTTTAGTCTGTTATGCTGTGTCCGAAACCTTATACAGTGAACTGTCCCTGCTGGCCAAGAGAATGATAGCCATCGTGTGTCTGATTCTGTTCTTTTCTGATAGTGCGGATAACTCTTTTTCTTAAAGTATGTAAGATCATTTTCTTCTTTTACATCAACCACCTTTCTTGGCAAGTTACATCAACCATCTTTCCTGGCAAGTTACATCAACCATCTTTCCTGGCAAGTTACATCAACCACCTTTCTTGGCAAGTTACATCAACCACCTTTCTTGGCAAGTTACATCAACCATCTTTCCTGGCAAGTTACATCAACCATCTTTCCTGGCAAGTTACATCAACCATCTTTCCTGGCAAGTTACATCAACCACCTTTCTTGGCAAGTTACATCAACCACCTTTCCTGGCAAGTTACATCAACCATCTTTCCTGGCAAGTTACATCAACCATCTTTCTTGGCAAGTTACATCAACCATCTTTCCTGGCAAGTTACATCAACCATCTTTCTTGGCAAGTTACATCAACCATCTTTCCTGGCAAGTTACATCAACCATCTTTCTTGGCAAGTTACATCAACCATCTTTCCTGGCAAGTTACATCAACCACCTTTCCTGGCAAGTTACATCAACCATCTTTCCTGGCAAGTTACATCAACCATCTTTCTTGGCAAGTTACATCAACCATCTTTCTTGGCAAGTTACATCAACCATCTTTCCTGGCAAGTTACATCAACCACCTTTCCTGGCAAGTTACATCAACCACCTTTCCTGGCAAGTTACATCAACCACCTTTCCTGGCAAGTTACATCAACCACCTTTCCTGGCAAGTTACATCAACCACCTTTCCTGGCAAGTTACATCAACCACCTTTCCTGGCAAGTTACATCAACCACCTTTCCTGGCAAGTTACATCAACCATCTTTCCTGGCAAGTTACATCAACCACCTTTCCTGGCAAGTTACATCAACCACCTTTCCTGGCAAGTTACATCAACCATCTTTCCTGGCAAGTTACATCAACCATCTTTCTTGGCAAGTTACATCAACCATCTTTCCTGGCAAGTTACATCAACCACCTTTCCTGGCAAGTTACATCAACCACCTTTC
The DNA here is from genome assembly GCA_963921405.1 of Cepaea hortensis. Classification (NCBI taxonomy): domain Eukaryota; kingdom Metazoa; phylum Mollusca; class Gastropoda; order Stylommatophora; family Helicidae; genus Cepaea; species Cepaea hortensis. Next base: position 58,637,828 of record OY992892.1, on the reverse strand, counting down.
TTGGCAAGTTACATCAACCATCTTTCCTGGCAAGTTACATCAACCACCTTTCCTGGCAAGTTACATCAACCACCTTTCCTGGCAAGTTACATCAACCATCTTTCCTGGCAAGTTACATCAACCATCTTTCCTGGCAAGTTACATCAACCACCTTTCCTGGCAAGTTACATCAACCACCTTTCCTGGCAAGTTACATCAACCACCTTTCCTGGCAAGTTACATCAACCATCTTTCCTGGCAAGTTACATCAACCACCTTTCCTGGCAAGTTACATCTGCCTTCTCATGTCCAGGTACACCACAGTGGGGAAGTACCCATTGAATTATAGTTTGATTGTTTAGCAGCTACCTTGCTTTGTTCACTTCTGAAACATAGCAGTTTGTCCTTCACAAGGGTTGCAGCATTGACAGAGCATCTGTGAAAAAGGCCACTTGGTGACAGTCTGAGCTAGTGTCATTAATCAGTTTAGCAGCCTGCTCCCAGGCTTCAATATTAACTGCATGGTTGGAAGAGAATTTTCCCATGGATATACATCTTGCTTCATATTTGTCTGGAAATGAGATGTAGATTCCCGCACCTCCATTTTTAACTGCATTGATTGCTGATCTGTCTGTAAATACATGTTCCCATGATTGTTGAGGATAGTTATCTTGGATTATACTTATAGTGGCAGTTTGTATTTGCAGGTCGTTGAAGTAACTGACTGTCACTCTCAAATCTATGGCTTATGTTGATGTGTTTTTTTTTTACACATATCATGCCAATAAAAGTATGTATATTGAAGTGTGTATGTTTGTATATATTTATAATATATATTATATATGTAAATGTGTCTTATCTAAATATACAGTATTTATGTATGTATAAAAACTATTATAATACCCTCAGTCTAACCTACGTATGAATGATTGAACATGGTATGTATGTTTAAATAAAAGTTAGCTGCATATTCTTTACAGGACGTTGCAGTTAACCCCAGCATTTTTTTTAGCTGTTTGTGCTTTCTTGACAAATTTACATTCGCTAGTTTGCCTTCAAGGGGAAGATTGAGGGGAAGAGAGGCAGAGGCAGACCAAGAGAAATGGTGCTGGGTGGATTGTGATAGTGGCATGGAGGAATATCAACAGCGGACTTGATCCAGAAAACCAAAGACCGAGATCTATGGAGACTCATGAATGCCTACGCCAGCCGGCATGGCTCTTGATGATGATGAGTTTGCCTTAGTTTGCCATTGCTTTCTAAATAACCGTCACTCATACTTTTGAATGAAAACCAGGACAAGGCGGTCTGCTTTAAACTCTCCCGCAGCTGCCTTTCGAACATGGTTTGCGGGATTATGAATACGTTCATAAGCCCTTCGCCACAGGTCAATATGTATGTAAATCATGTTAAATTAAAAATAAATTACTTGGTATATTTTGAAATTAAATGTTTCAGAAAAGTTCTTAGAATATCATGGACCAAGAAAAATAAAAATGCGGACAATCTTCAAGACCTGAACATCGAAGAAAACTGGCTTATAAACAGCATGATGTCTCAGGAACTGAAATACTTTGGTCAAATTAAATGTCAGAATGGTTTTGAAAGAACCATGATAGAAGGTAAGGTTCCTGGAATAAGTGGTAGGAATTGTCTGGCAAAAAGTAGGATACTAGACATTGTGGTCAACTTGGGCCTGAAAATGAATGAGGCAGGATGACTGGCAATGGATTGAAGATCTTTTCAGTGGACCATGATGAGAGCTTATTCTACGAGGTCCTGCTACATGATGATCATCATTGTGAAACTAGAGGAAGCAAACCTTACACAAATGTGTGCTAAAGTCGGACACACTGGCCTTTGAAATGCATAACTAGATGTGACTAGATATGTCTGTTGAAAGAGGAACAATGAAGATGAAGATAATGAGTTTGATGTAGCAGTGGTTCAAAATGTATGAATTGCTTGGTATAGAATGAGTTAATGATCATGTGTCTCTTTTCCCCATCCAATCCATGTTTATTTCAGAAAGGTGATCGAGTTTTGACAATCAATAGCCTCACTGGCACGTACGCTGAGTACACGAAAGCCAACGCAATTTTTGTTTCACACCTTGATGATAAGTTGTCATTCAGCCAGGGAGCTAGTGTGGGCGTTCCATACTATACAGCCTTCAAGTCTCTGTTCTTGAGGTGGGTTTTCTCACAACAGTCTGGCTTTTAATTAATTGTTTCTATTATAGATCATCAATTCCTGGGCTTTTGATTTTGGGTCTAATGACATGTAATGAAATCACACAAGTGTTCATCAGCTGTTATGTTGTTCCACATATATTCCTTTTATCAGGCTTTGGTGGAAGCAACAATTTCCTGATTTATGAAATAACTTGATATTCAAAGAGATGGTGTTCCACAGTCTTGTAAAATTAGTTGCACAGCCTTTACAGGACGTCACAGTCCACCCCAGATTTTTTTTGCTGTTTGTGATTTCTTGGCTAGTATATGTCCAGTAGTTTGCCATTCTTTCAGAATAACCAGCACTCATACATTTACATGGAAACCAATGCAAGGCTGTCAGCTTCCAAATCGCCTGAAGCTATGTTTAAAATGTGGTATGCGGGAGTACAAACTGCATTGTTGTAAAGATATTTACAGAGAAGACACACTTGATTGAACAGTGACTGAAGTCTTTTATCAAACATGGTCATAATTTACATTCACAATAGTTTATAGTAATATGTAGCAAGCAATATTAATGATATTATACTGAGAAAGACCACTGTGTTGCTTATGAGAAAAATAATTAATGAATCAATTTTGTTGTTCTGTAAAAACCATTTTGTGGACATTTACCACAGACTTATTGTAAACCAAGAACTGTGGTGGTGTTGAGGTTAGTATGACTGCTGACCAAGACTCTGCTCTGTGTTCAGTCCCCTGCAGTCACAGGATTCTTTTCTTTTTTCTACAAGTATGGCTCTGGATCAATCCAAAAAAAACTAATTACTAACTAGCTTAGAAAGATGCAAGCCTCTTTTCAGAGCTCAGATAACATAAATGCCAGTGCATCATAGAGTTACAGCCCACAGTCTTACATAGGATTCACAACCAACCAGTGTGTAGTGCGGACAACCATAACTACAAGTTAGTTACCATGATGACCCACAGTTAGGGGTGTTGGATAACAGAAGAAGATTGTAGTGTTTTTATCTCAAACAGAAATAAGTCAGTAAATATAAAGGACCATTTTACACAACTGTTTCTGTTAATGAATCAACTGTGTTACCATGATGACCCACAGATAAGAGTTGTTGGGTAGCATGAGAAGAATATATTTTCATGATTTTCAACAGAAATGAGTCAGGAAAAGTAAAGCATCTTTTTACACACTTTGAGGCATATTGGGTATGTGGTGCTAATCCCATATTTTAATAGACCAATCGGCGATCAATATGTGATATGGCCAGCCACCTTTACTTCTTAGGATATTTCCTGGCACCCATTATAGGCTAGGTTGACCTGGGACCCAAGGACAAAACTCCTTTTTTGACGGGTATTCAAATACATGACCACTGGGCTGGAGGCCAAGCATGCTAGCCACTGCGTCACTGCAGCTCTCTTCACCAGAGGTGCTGGTTATTAATTCCTGTGAGTTAAAGTTAGTTGCATATCCTTTACAGGACGTCGCAGTCAACACCAGCATTTTTGTGATCTCTTGGTAAGTTTACGTTCGGTAGTTTGCATTGCTTTCTGAATGACCAGCATCCCTAGCATTTTGTAAAAAACCGGCGCAAGACGGTCTGCTGCCAAATCGTCCCCAGCTGTATTTTGAAGACAGGGATGCAGGATTACAAACTGAACCCGTAACCCCATCGCCACCGAGCCGGCTAATTCCTGTGAGGCATAATAATGTTAATAATTTATGGCAAGCAGTTTCTATTGATGCTTTCTGGTTTTCCTCACAGAGCATTTGCCAAGGCTGGAGAGACAGTGTTGGTCCATGGAGCTAGTGGGGCGGTAAGGATATCTTCTGTTCATTGACTTCATGTTCATTTTGGTGCAGGTGTTCATTTGTAAGAGTGTATTTGTTGTGTGTCTGTAGTCAATCTGAGTCTGCTATTTTTGTTACACTTGATGTTGCCACATCCTGGTGCAGTTGATAGCTTTCCAATGATCGTACATAAAGGAATCTCACTTTGTGCTGGTTTTACACTGGGGTAAAACAGTTGCTAAAGTGATTCATCCAAGTATGTAAGTGTTAAATATGCCACAAGCACAAGATCATAGCCGGTCTCCCTCACCTAGGGTTTAACGTCTTTCTCCGTAATCCCGTATATTCTCGTGAGTAGCATAACCTGCGTGAGAATCGTCGCATTGGTAACTTACGGGGTATGTGAGCCGGTCGCTGAGAAAGCAATGGCAAACTACTGAGCATAATCTTGCCTAGTACATCAACAGCAGCTGAAAAATACTGATGTTGACTGCAACGTCCTGTAAGGAATATGCAAAAAAAAAAAAACGAGATCATAAGTTTAGGTAATGGCATGATAACTCTTTGTTGTTTGTACTGTTTCTCATATACCGATGCTTTTTTTTTTACCATTTACAAACACTGTTTTGGTTGTCTTTATTTTTACAAATGCTTCTTTTATTTGCATTGTAATAAAATTATAACAAATACCCTCACAGAAATTACCAAAAGGATATTTGTTCAGCTGCACCACAGCCCACAATGATGTAAAACACAAGAAACTACTAAAAGTAACCACAGACAGACTTGCTTTCTATTCTAGATAGTATGGGTGAAGTAGATGGGAATCGAGGTATCGACAATAAGTGATATAAGTGCTTCTTCAGAACTGTAATGAAGGGAAGAGTATTTAGTGTGAATGGCAGGTAAACATTGAGAAAGATAGAGGAAGGAAGGGATTGAGTGAAGTAAGCTGACATCCCTTGGTGTTGGAACATAGGATATGTTGTCTGGAAACCAAGAGCTTATGGAAAAGTGACCAGATCTGTTTGTGCAAGGAACCTGCATGAAGGACCTCCCACCTGCTTGTCTGGCTCAGTGTGCCTGCATGAAGGACCTCCCACCTGCTTGTCTGGCTCAGTGTGCCTGCATGAAGGACCTCCCACCTGCTTGTCTGGCCCAGTGTGTAAAGTTGGAGACAAACACTGTCAAAATCATGGGAAGGAGCTAGCTGTATGACCTAGATTAAAGTTTTCATCTACAGACTGGATCTTTGCTAGACCGACAACCTTGGACATTTTCATTCTTTGTGTTGGTGCCTCAGTCTTAGTGACACCAGACGAACTGTTTATTTCATCCTGAAAATGGCACCACCAAAGACGTTTAACTGCCTACAGGATTAGTGAGCAGATGTAATCATGACAACGTTTGTTGCTGCGTTAACTGATTCAGTGCCAAACAAAATGTAGGATTAGACCAAACATGGTACACTATCACATGAGCAAGTGTTACACTGTAAAGTTCCGTTCTCTGAGCATTGAAACTGCAGAAGATACCATGAAACAAAACAAATAACATTATTTTCTATATGTTCCACATATTAAGACAGGCTAACATCCTGTTAAAGATCATAGATTGACAGGAGTTTGTCTTAGGGGAAACACAGGAAGGCCATTCTAGTTTTATTTCAAACTATACAATTATGGCCTTCTTCCCTAATCCTGATATATCAAGTTCACCTAGTACTTTTTAAAAAATTTACAATCAGATTCACATACTTAGAACATACAAGAGTATATTTAATTAGGTTTTGGTTTTTTCAAGCGAGGTTTCAGTTGTGCAAGGACGGTGGCGGGGTATAGTGGAATGCTGAGGTTTCTGTACCTGCCTGTGACCATTCTCTCACTTGTGATTGTATTCTTGTGAAGGTGACACTTTCCAATCTCTATTACTCTTGTTTGGTATACCCTAGAGTTGCACAGACTGGAAAATAATTCACCGATCCCAGTATTGGGGATTCAACCTCTAACCCCTTTTCTTTTGGTAGCAGAGTGAACTAATCACTACGCTAGTATAGAATGTCATGGCTATATATAATGCTACATAGCTAATCGTTCAATTTCGTGACCATGTTTAATGCTATTACATGACACACATACACACCCAGTCATGCAATTAGCTGACCCTTCAATTTTGTAATCATGTGTATTGCAATTACAGATCAAAACATCATGAAAATAGCTGACCCTTCAATTGTGACAGTAGCACAGAGATTAAGAACAGAATAAGATCAACAAAAATGGCATTTTTATAAAGCAAGCATTATAATCAATACTTCCCTATCACTGGAGGTTAGAATTCTTGCACATAACATAGAACCAGTTTTAACATATGACTGTGAACCCTGAACAATTAGTTAAAAGACAAAATGTCATCTACTGTCTCTAGTACCTTGCGGCGTAGGACAGGGGGGTCTTGAGCCTGAGGAATTAAGGCTAGTACAGTCGCCGCAAACTGTGTAGGTAAGGGTTTTCTTTTTGCCCAGTTTGACAATTAGTAAACAGGCAGACAACAATCCCTCAAGGCCTTAGAGATTTGATTTTAGAAAAGAATACTGGAAATTCTCTACAGTCAAAATGAGTATTCTTCACAAATAAAAAAAAGGTTAAGACACGTGAACAACTTATCACAAACATCAGAAAGTGGCGGTTGTTATTTTAGGCCATATTACGAATGAGAAAAACTATAACATGTGACCACTGGGAAGAGAGATAGATGAAGACCGAGAGAGAAGATCCTCAACAGCCTTGTATCATGGCATGAGACCGTGAGAGAAGAGCCTTGTATCATGGCATGAGACCGTGAGAGAAGAGCCTTGTATCATGGCATGAGACCGTGAGAGAAGAAACTTGTATCATGGCATGAGACCGTGAGAGAAGAGCCTTGTATCATGGCATGAGACCGTGAGAGAAGAGCCTTGTATCATGGCATGAGACTGAGAGAAGAGCCTTGTATCATGGCATGAGACTGTGAGAGAAGAGCCTTGTATCATGGCATGAGGCCGTGAGAGAAGAGCCTTGTATCATGGCATGAGACCGTGAGAGAAGAGCCTTGTATCATGGCATGAGACCGTGAGAGAAGAGCCTTGTATCATGGCATGAGACCGTGAGAGAAGAGCCTTGTATCATGGCATGAGACCGTGAGAGAAGAGCCTTGTATCATGGCATGAGACCATAAGAGAAGAGCCTTGTATCATGGCATGAGACCGTGAGAGAAGAGCCTTGTATCATGGCATGAGACCGTGAGAGAAGAACCTTGTATCATGGCATGAGACCGTGAGAGAAGAGCCTTGTATCATGGCATGAGACCATGAGAGAAGAGCCTTGTATCATGGCATGAAACCGTGAGAGAAGAACCTTGTATCATGGCATGGAAGGGTGTCAGTGCACGCATTGATACATGCTGTTGGAGTTCGCAAGATGTGGAGAAGCTTGATTGCCCACACCAGTTGGCAAGACACATAATGATTACGATGATTTAAAAAAAAAACACTCAAAAGGGGAGAATCTTGAGAGCTAACATGCATATATGAGAAAGCTTGAATACCTGCTTTAGTTGAAGATTTTGTTTTGATTGTTATTTCTTTTATTGTATTTTATCACTTGTGTTGTTTCTAGATAAGTTTTACAGGTTCATTAATGAGCTTTGATAACCTGTCTGATGCCTCCTTCCTGGCTTTAATGGGTGATTAAATTATGCTTGGGTGTTACTTCTGTATTGCCTTTGACATCTTGGTTGATGTAAGGTTGTGTTATTGCTGCTACTATACATCTGTTCATATCAACATGTCAGGTACTGCAATCACTCACAGGTGCTGAGATTTGTCATTGTGCTCTGAGGTTATTCAGATTTGTTATTCTCTTTCTGTGTAAATATGAGTGTTAAGAATGAATTCTCGTGCCAAAAATAGGCTTTTGGAACTGGATAAAATTAAACATTTGACTGAATCGCTCCCTTATGAACTCAAAGGCTCATGTATGAGCATGGAAATCATCCGGTTTTTTCTGGTGATTGGACCTGGACCACTGTATTGGTAGGTAAATGCACTAACCATTATGTTTGAAAACTAACAAACCTAATATATAATACAAAAAAAAGTTGCTTAAAAGTCGACAGGGTCAACTTCATTGCTCCTGGTTTTATCCCATATGGCTCAGTCTCTTTCCGCAGCAAACTACCGAAAGTGTCGCACAAAGCACGATTTCTGTAGCTCCAGTGATGACCCCAGGAGTCTCTGAAACACTGCACTCATTAACCGAAGGACGTGACCCAGAATCAAACCCACAACCTTCAGAGCCCGAGTCAGATGGCTTGACCACTTCGCCATGGAGACTCCCTATAATAATATAATACATAAGTCATCATAATGGTATTAAGTTATTGTTAATCGGATAGTTATAGGGTTAAACTGTTTAATTTGCATTACGTATGTCTAATAGGAGAGTTATAGGGCTGAACTGTTTAATTCCAAAATGATAAGTGCGTTTGCTCTTAAACTTCCACTGTGCTGATGGCGAGGTAGGGTGTTCAATCCTTACACTGGCATTAAGTTGGACTTTTAACTTTGACTTCTTGTTCAGAAAGCAACAGTATATTACTGAACGTAAAATTGCTTAGAAAATCAACCTTAGGTTGATCCTGAAATGGACGTGAAACACTTGATTACTTAATAATGTCCAATAGGATAGTTACAGGGTTGAATTATGTAATTATCATTACTTATGTTAGATAGGAGAGTTATAGACCTGAACTATTTATTATTGCTGATATCTAGTGGGAGAGTTGTAAAGCTGAACTGTTCAGTTATCATTACTTATGTCCAGTGGATGTGTTGGGACTGAAATGTAGGGGCTTCTTGTGTTTGATGACAGCACACCCTGCAGTGTAGGAATGTTTTTCTGATCTTTCAGGTGGGTATTGCTGCTGTGCAGATCTGCAAGGCTTATGGTCTCCGTGTGATTGGGACAGCAGGAACAAAGGAGGGGCTTGAACTGATTAAGCGGAATGGTGTCGAGCTGGCTTTCAACCACAGAGAGGAAGGCTATATTGAGAAGTTACAGGTATGACTTGTGATGAACTGGCAACCCATTTTTATTCAATGAATCATCAGGATCATGTGATTTATATGCTTCAATGAATGCATTATTCTTATGTATTTGTTCATCATCATCTTCATCTTCTACTTTTGCTGTCAAATGTTGTGAGGAGGAATAGTTGATGTTCCAGTGCCCGATTAGTGACACTGGATAGTATTATTCTGGAGGATTGTACAATGTCTTTAATGTCATCAATCCATTTTCTTCTTGGGCATCCTCTTGTTCTCATATAAGATCCTCTTTGATGTAGCACCAGTGCTGGTAACTCATGGTGTTGCATTCTAATGAGATGGCCAAACCATTTGATCTTCTGTGTATTTATTATTTATATTTTTAAACAAAAATAAATAAAAGTTCCTTTTTTACATGCTTTGAGACACAGTTGGCGTGTGGTACGAGCCAAATATTTATATGGACGATTTGGCACTGGAGAGGTCTTGAGGTCAGTACATACCAGCCACCTTTACTTCCAGAGACTTTTGCTGGTACCCATTTCTGGCTGGGTCAACCTGGGAGCCCAGGACAGTTTTACAAATCTGCTAGTTGGGAATTTGAACCCACGACCACCAGGCTGGCAGGCAAGCATGCTAGCCAGTGCACTACCACAACTCCTGTTACTTATCTAGTTAAACAAATATTTCAGAATGAATGTTACAGTTTGTAGTGTGCTTTCACAATTCCCATTACTTGTCTAGCTAAACAAATATTTCAGAATGAATGTTACAGTTCTGTTGTAAGCTTGTAGTGTGCTTCCACAATTCCCATTACTTGTCTAGCTAAACAAATATTTCAGAATGAATGTTACAGTTCTGTTGTAAGCTTGTAGTGTGCTTCCACAACTCCCGTTACTTGTCTAGCTAAACAAATATTTCAGAATGAATGTTACAGTTCTGTTGTAAGCTTGTAGTGTGCTTCCACAACTCCTGTTACTTGTCTAGCTAAACAAATATTTCAGAATGAATGTTACAGTTCTGTTGTAAGCTTGCAGTGTGCTTCCACAATTCCCATTACTTGTCTAGCTAAACAAATATTTCAGAATGAATGTTACAGTTCTGTTGTAAGCTTGTAGTGTGCTTCCACAACTTCTGCTACTTGTCTAGCTAAACAAATATTTCAGAACAAATGTTACAGTTCTTTTGTAAGCCTGTAGTGTGCTTCCACAACTCCCATTACTTGTCTAGCTAAACAAATATTTCAGAACGAATATTACAGTTCTATTGTAAACTTGTACTGTGCTTTCACAACTCCTGTTACTTGTCTAGCTAAACAAATATTTCAGAACATAATGTTACAGTTCTTTTGTTAACTTGTAGTGTACTTCCACAGTTATGACATCATGAAGTTTTACTGGCACTTTGCCTTCTTAACAGACAATAGTTTGTTACATTGAGCTTCTAAAAAAGGCACAGTAATTGCAACCAATTACAGGGACCAGTGAGTTATACCTTTATATCACAAAGCCTGGGCTGAATTGTAGACACCATGTGTTGCCCATACAGTATGAACCATCTCTCAGCCTGTTCTAGTTTAGAATTGTGTGGTTTACTCCAGAGGAAAGCTAACAACAATATGTCTGGAACAAGACAAGCTGCAGAAACTGCCAGATTAGCAAAGCAAACTGTCCAGTCATAAAGTCTTATTCTGTATGATAAAAGGTTATAGGCTAACCTTAAAAAGTGAATAACCAAGCAGGCATGTCATCATTGTGTGCCATGCCCATAGACATGGGTTGTCACAGTTTGCCATCTCACACATTCACCCGTCTTGGTATAGACATGGGTTGTCACGGTTTGCCATTTCACACATTCACCCATCTTGGTATAGACATGGGTTGTCACAGTTTGCCATTTCACACATTCACCCATCTTGGTATAGACATGGGTTGTCACGGTTTGCCATTTCACACATTCACCCATCTTGGTATAGACATGGGTTGTCACGGTTTGCCATTTCACACATTCACCCATCTTGGTATAGACATGGGTTGTCACGATTTGCCATTTCACACATTCACCCATCTTGGTATAGACATGGGTTGTCACGGTTTGCCATTTCACACATTCACCCATCTTGGTATAGACATGGGTTGTCACGGTTTGCCATTTCACATATTCACCCATCTTGGTATAGACATGAGTTGTCACGGTTTGCCATTTCACACATTCACCAGTCTTGGTTCAGCTATGGCTCCCGGTTTTTTTTTACCAGCCAATCGGCTGTTGATTTTGGAATAGCCCTTGTATAATACTGGTGTGTTATTAATGTGCTTCAGTATATATATATATATATATATATATATATATATATATATATATATATATATATATATATATATATATATATATATATATATATATACATATATATATATATATATATATATATATATATATATATATATATATAGAGAGAGAGAGAGAGAGAGAGAGAGATTTCCCTTTCATTTCTAAGAGATTTTATTCATTAAGTTTAATTTAATAGTGCTTATTCTCTAGCCCATATCATATTTGCTTTAATTTATATGTAAATGGTGTTATTTATAGATGTAAAGACTAACCATATTTTAACATAAGTAAAGGTCTCTTTTACATGCTAAGATGCATAGGGCATATATATGTTGCTAGACCCATATTTTTATAGACCTATTGACAGCTTTCTTAGGTCATGTGGTGAGAAGAGAGGCATTGGAGAACATCATAACTGGAAATATCGAGGGGAAGAGAAGGAGAGGCAAACAAAGAGAAATGATGCTGGATGAATTGAGACAGTAGCATGGTTAATCCAGAAAACCAAAGACCGAGATTTGTGGAAAGTCATGAACGCCTACGGCAGCCAGCATGGCACTTGATGATGATGATTGATGATGATGTCTTCAGTATCATGTCAGCGATCTTTACTTCCTAAGACATTTCCGTGTACCCATGTTAGGCTGTGTCGACCTGGGAGGTTCAATTTTACAGTTTGTATCCACATATTTTAATTTGATCAAGATAAAATGTGGGGCAGGGTTTGTTTCGTATTGTTTGAGTATTGTGTAACTTTTTAGATGGCCTATCTGTGATGATAGCAAGTGTTTATGGCATCCTACTTACTGACCCGTATCCTCCTCCCCCTTCATTGTGTTTGCATACAGAAAGCTGTAGGAGATGTGGATGTGATTTTGGAGATGTTGTCCAATGTGAATCTACAAAATGACCTTGGGCTGGTCAACTTTAGAGGAAGGATTGTGGTAAGTTTTGCTGGATTTCTGTAGATATACCAGTTTGAGTTGTTGTTTTCTCTTGATTTGTTTGTGTGTGTTAGTTTCTTATTTGTTATTTAAATGTATCCTTTATTGCTGTCCTTTTGTGGCTTCTTATCATTGTCAATGCCAGTGAAGCAGAGAGGTTAAACTTTTTTCTGATTACGGCATAATGGGCACATTCCACCTGTTGTCTGTTGGACTAAAATGTTGCAATCTTGTCTTTGACTTGGGGGCGTAAATTACAACAATCTCATCTGATGGCATGGGACACTGGTAACAGAAAGCTAACTTTCACACAATATTGGTCTTGTGTCTAATAGTAACAACTCTTAGTAATAGTAGCACATGTGTGGATGAGTTCAACGTGAGTGAACGCAAAAAGAATAATTTTTTATATAATTCTGAAAACATCTCTCTCCGTCTCTCTTCTCTATCTCTTTCTTCTCTCTACTCTTCTCTGTATCTCTTCCTCCCACCACCCTCTCTTTCTCTCCTTCTCCCATTAATTCATAACTTATGTCACATGAATTAAATGGAGGTTACAATTGTGCCAATGTTTTCTATCCCATATGTTTATATTCATCTAAAAGTTTAATTATTTTGAGTTTTTCAACTCATAATATTGATGTATACCATGTCTTTACTTGAGTTTATTTTCTGATGCTTATATAACTGTTTTTCTCAAGAGAATAATCTCTCCTACATTATAAATCCATAAACAGGTGATTGGATGCAGAGGTACGATTGAAATCAACCCACGGCTTGTTATGGGGAAGGAAAGTACAATTACAGGTGTGGCACTGATGACTTCAACTGAGGTATGCATTATTATTTATATTTATTACATGCTGACTTGTGCAATTGCAGTTAAATCATGGTTTATGAAATTTATGTTTATAATGTTTCATAAAATAAAACTGAACCCTATACATGCGGAAAGCCAACTGGCTTATGTATTGTTTGTCCATCAAGATTGATGATGACCACTCATTTCATCCAGTGGGTTGAAAGTATGGAGCCGTGTTCCATTTCTGTCCCACACATTCTTGTACAGTCTGCGAAAGGTCACGCTGGCTTTGGAGATTCTTGCATTCACTTCGTCATCAATTGTGGCAGCTTGTGACACAGTGCTGCCAGGATAGGTGAATTTGTCCACAACACTTAATCTATGACCGTTCACCTTGATATTCGGCACAGTGTGATTATTCCCTGGAGCTGGCTGGTACATAACTAGTCTTCTCCAAGTTGATATTGATCCAAAAGTTGGCACAGGCATGTGAGAAGCTGAAACATTGTATAGCATGTCTGCCTCTGAGTTGGCATATAGAGCAAACAGGAGCTCTCTGATGGTGCTGTTAGTTTTGGTTTTAGTTTTCAGCCTTCTGAGATTAAACAGCTTTCCATCCATGCGGTAGTTGATGTCTATTCCAATGTTATTGTTCTCAAAGGCATTCATCAGCATAGCTGAAATCATGAGACTGAACAGTGTAGGTGCCAGGACACATCCTTGCTTCACTCCATTGGTGACAGGAAAGGGCTCAGACAGCTTACAATTTTCCTGAACTCTTGCCTGCACACCATCATAAAATAGCTGCACTATTTGGACAAACTTTGTGGACAGCAATATTTTCCACAGTCCTTAAACTAGCTTAAAATGTTTTGCAGAATAGCTGGGGCTGATTGCACCAATTATATATTGATGATTTTGCAACTCCTTACTGTAACAGCTGCTCAGTAATACATGTTTGTAGAGTTCAACAATATCCAATTTGGCTACTTTTCATTCATTTCTGATAATAAGTAGTTGAGTTGAGTTGAGTTAAGAACCGACATCACTGCACTCAGGACATTCCCATACGTGCTCAGTTCCCTCGTTCAACAGCCAGCGAAGAGTCATACTACTAATCGTTCCCACCACTATCTGATTAAAAGTTCTCCTGGTTTTCCCTCTCAGTTTTGAGATTCTTCCAGAACCCCTGCCGATCCCCCGCAATTGATAATAAGGATTGACTTTAAAATGGAGGTATTCGTAATCGAAATGTGTTCACCAGAAAAGGTGAAATTAAAAAGAATTTAAACTTGACAGTAGCAGATGAATTTAGTTAAAGAATGCTGCTATTATTAGAGATGCCAATTCTAGGTATAGTTTTAACAAAGACGATGACATTAATGAGGCAAGCAGGCAGTCTGAATATGCTGAATTATAATGTAGTAGATCTTATTAGGTGGTCTCCCTGGTGAAGGAGTTAAGGACGCTGTTTGTAATCCTGTATACTCAGGTACGAAACACAGCTGCGTGAGATTTGGCAGCGGATCGCATTGTGTTGGTTTCTTATGGAAAAGTAAGTGAGCCGATCATTCAGAAAGCAATGGCTAACTACTGAACGTAAAACTTGCCAAGACATTGACAGCAGCTGAATAATGCTGGTGTTGACTGCAATGTCCTGTAAATAGGACATGAAAAAAAAATATCTCATTAATAGTAATAATTACTGTTCATTAAAGCCAATAAAGCAAAACAACTCATTTGACAAATGGCACCAATACTAAAGAACAAACTTGTATCAATCGTTACTAAGAAAGTACTCTGCAACACAATCTTCCTACCAACTCTATGCTACCAATGCCAAACCTGGACATTGACAGAAGAAGAGAAAAGACAAATTAAAACAACAGAAATGAGAACCCTGAGAAGAATACTCAATGTATCAAGAAGAGAGAAAGTCAGAAATGAAGAAATCAGGACTAAAGTGAAGGTAATAGAAGCACTTGATTTTATTAGAAGGCAGCAAGTCAAATGGTTTGGCCATGTAACTAGATTATCAACTAACAGTATACCACAACATGCAATGACCAAATGGAAGCAGAAAAAGAGGCCGACCATGTAAACGATGCACAGAGGGAATAGCAGTCCATGGGAATCTCGATACATGAAGCCCATAAATGGGCACTCTCCCGCTATTTACACTTCACCTCAACACCGCAAGGTACAAGAGGGACAAGATGAGCTGAGATGGGAAGTACTGATTTTAGCCCTCAGCCCTGTATGTTGAGGAATGATGAAACTGCACATCTTATCATCCCCTAAGCCACAGCCCCAGTTGTCAGACATTTAGACAGCATAACAAGTTCTTTCAGGACTGTGTATGTTATAAATAGTTATTATAGTTCAAAGCTATGTTTTCCCCTAGTGAATTTGAATAACAAAGACACAAACAATTGATTGCAGGATTTATTTCCTGGCATATTTTACTGCATCTCATCAGGTACATACTGCAGAAATCACACAAAGAAATAAGACATAAAAAGACATGATATTCAGTTTAAAATTACCATGGTAGAAAATTCAAATTACTGTGTGAATATGTGTATTGTTTAATTCAGCTTGAAGGATTTATCTAATTATTTTAGTTAATGTTGTGTGTTTTCTGCAATGTGTACCTGACGAGATGCAGTAAAATATGCCAGGCAATAAATCGTGCAATCTATCGTTTGTGTCTTTGTTATTCAAGTTAAGATAGTTAAAAAGATGAGGGTAAGTTTTGTATTGTATTGTGCCCATCATTGTCTTATGAATCTCTGCATTTAAACTGACAGGCTGAGTGGAGGACTATGCATGCAGCACTAGAAGCTGGACAAGGTGCTGGCTGGCTGGTTCCTATTGTGGCTAAAGTGTACCCACTGTCCGAGGCAGCACAGGCCCAGAGGGATGTCATTAACAATACAGGCACTTCTGGGAATCTCATTATTGATGTTACAAAGTAGTGTCTCGATGATGTTACAGTTGTACATCAGATTAAGAGAATGTTATTAGCGTTATAAGTATATATTACAGTTTCAATGATTTTACAATTAAATATTGAGGTAATATAATTTCTAGGTACTTTAGTAATATTTTCTAAATTGCTTTTTTAATTATATAACTGCATAGTTGGATACCTCTTGAAAAAACAAATCCAACGACACCTTATTCAAGTCTGTACGTCAATTGTAAGCTGAGATATTAATTTTTTTATGTCCGTTATTATTTAACATTGACCCATCAGAATCCCACTCTGGAAAGTGTGACCACAAAACACGTAAGCTAAGGGCAGATAACTGCTCTTGGGTTTTTTTGCGCTAAGGAGGATAACTCAGGTTTTTAATTTGAACGCAAAATTCAAATGAAAACCTCAAACTTTCTCTTCCTCCAGCCTCTTCCTCCACTCCTAAATACTAGAATGGGTGGTGAATGCAAACGTGCTATATTCCCGCCATTGAAATTTAACATGACGCATCTTAGCATACAATTTCTGTTTGGGATGACCCCGCCGACTAAAATATTTGGAAATTTCACAGTACGCGTAAGAATGGATGCCCAATTTAATTATTTATACGAAATCAAGCGGCAACGTCTAATATAACGAGTACTATATAATCCTTAATACCGGGGAACAATAACAAGAAAACGTAAATCGCCGTTTGAAACATCTTTCAACTTTCGGTAACGGAAAATGTAGTACCTACAATTTCATTGATGTTATAGTTATATATCATAACACAATTTTGTTGATGTTACAAATATAAATGATAACACAATTTCAATGATTTTATAATTATATATCAAGATAACAATCCCATTGATGTTACAAGTATATAAGATAACCCAGTTTCAATGATGTTACAATTTTATATCAAGATAACACAATTTCAGTTAGTTACAAAATTATGTATCCAGATGCAGTAGTTTCAGTGATGCTAAAAAATTATATATTCATATGGAAATAACTTAAGGGATGTTACAGAATTATATATCCTGATGCTCCAATTTTAATATTGCTGTAGAATTACATATTTGTTTCTTTTAATTAAATGTGGTTAAAAATATCTTAAAAGATGGTAGGCCACTATTTGGTGCCAGTATAATTCCTGTTATTTGTAGACATTTAATTTTTGCTGACAGCATGTTAAACTGGCAGTTGACAGTTTCAGTGATTACATTTTAGAGTTTAAAAGACTTAAAGAAATGATGATCTAGAGGAGGGGAGTGAATAACAGCTGTCTGTGGCAGGAGTTATTAAATTAATAACTAGAAAATAGTGGGTTAACATAAGAGTTGTCTGGTATACAAAAGATCACAATTTAACAGTATACACAAACTAGACATTAAAAAATCTCATGCCAAACGTAGGAAATCTCCTATTATCCTTTATGAGTTAATGAAGTCGACAAGGTGACAAAATGAACTATCAAAGGAGAGGAAGTATTCAAATGTAAACTTGAGTCATAGAAATCATGGCCAGGTTGCAGCCAGAGTGTCACTTTTTAGAAGAAAAGAAACGTCAAATGTTGAATCTTAATTTTGCTTTCAACTTATGATCAGCATTATTGTAGCCAGTCCAACCTTTTTGTTTTGCCATTTATGTAAAAATACACACTTGTTGGTAGAAATCAATACATTTAACAGCCTTCTTCATGCTTAATTTAGTCTGTAGTTTTACTTTTTCACTGTCTACACTTTACTTGCATTAAGACTAGACATTTCTTTCTCGTTTATGCTAATGTTATGGAGAGATAAAACTCCATTTTACAAGCTGTCATCTATCAAGATGGCAAGGTGCCAGTTAGTTATGTAAGATGTTTTTCTATGAAACCCATGTTCTTACAATTTATTATTAATATAAGAACATTCTTGAGAAACCAGTTATTGAAAGTATATAATTGTTTCTCATTACTGTCAATGCATTTCAAGTGAAAACACAATTACTGTATGTCAGAATGTTGGTAATGACCAAACTGGATGTATGTATAGGAAATAAAAATATTTAGGTGTGTGTGTGTCCTGCAAAGAAGTGAGAGAAACTAAATACAGACGCAGTGTACATACCTTACAACAAACTTCACTACAGCAAATGTAAATCACACAGGGAAAATTAATTATGATATTTTTTTAAATAAAATAAAAATAAACATACTACAACACAACAAATCGACGCTTCGATTATAATATTCTTTCTCAGGAATAACACAAACAGATCTAAAGAAGAACGTAAAATTAGAAAATGTAATAACATTAAACTGCAAACAGAAAGAGGCTAGGTATGACAGGTTGCTAGGCCATTACATATCCTTCGTTGCTAGGAAGTATGAATGTATGCATGTCTCTCTGAAAAACCCTAACTACGCATCCTGTGGGTCCCATAATAAATACATTAATAGAAAGAAGGTCTTCCACTGATTCCAGTTCAGGAAAACATCCAGGTGTAGCAATGTGTAGTTTATCATGTATATATAAATATTATTCCAGGAGTTATAATTGAATTAAACACACATGCCATAAATAAAATATTGCATGATTTCTTGCCTGGCATACTGCAGTATACACCTGATGAGATGCAGTGAAATATGCCAGGCAATAAATCGTGCAATATTTTACTTATGACGTCCTTGTTTAAATTCACTGAGGGAATACATTGCTTTGAATAATTGAATTACTTGACCAAGCGCATGCGTGTGTCTGTATGGAGAGAATGGCTACAGTCACTGACCAATGTCATCACTGCCAAGAAGGAAAGCAACAGCAGACTACCTTCTTTATAGTTGCCTAGAAAACTATAGCGGTCAAAGACATAATGAAGAAAAACTGTTATGTGGGGATAGTTCTGCACAGAACAAGCCCCAATGGGTGTTGATGTAGCCATTGATTCATGTTTGGCATGGACAGCTATTTTCTTGTTCTTGTTACGTCTGAGTTATTTTGCTTCATGTAGGACACTGGTTGTAGTCACAGTACGTCCTCAAATCATTTTGCTTGCTTTTATTAAATTCTAAAGAACTGCTGTTATGTATTCTAAATAAAATCTGCTGAAGAAATGCATTTCTGATTTCATTTTGGATAAAAAGTGTAGTTGTTAATATGTTTTTTTTATTTTCACAATTGTTAATATATAAAGTTTCTTGCCTGCTGGTCCTTTGGCTATGTTTGAACACACACCCCCACCCACACCTGGGAATTTTAAAAAATTGACCTAAGCTCTCGGGTCAGCCCATTTATAAATGGACACCAGTAAGTGTTCTGGGAAGTAGAGGAGGCTAGTGAGATACTGACCACATCACCATCAAGTGTTGATTGGTCTATACAAACATAGGGCTAGAACCATACATATGGTAGGCCTCAAGACATAAACAGGGTCCTTTACTTACTTTGTTTTTTATAGTTGCATATCCTTTAAGGATGTTGCAGTCAACACCAACATTTTACTGCCATTGTTGATGTCTTGGCAAGTTTTACATTCTGTAGTTTGCCATTGCTTTCTGAACGACCGGCTTACATAACTTTCCATAAGAAACCAACGTGATGCAATCCGCTGCCGAATCTTGTGCAGCTGTGTTTCGTACGTGGGTATGCAGGATTATGAACAGTGTCCTTACTCCTTTCGCCAGGGAGACTGGAAACCTTACTTACTTACATGTTGGTAAACGTGAGAGTGACAGCCTTAAACTTGACATATAGTGTGATCCTAACCAGATCCCCTCATTTTACCTGTCATGTATATGTTAATAAACAGGTAAACCTTCTAGGGAAAGTCGAGGTTACACTGTGTCACACTTCCTTCAAGAGAGGAGGAAAACAATCTTTCTGCCCTATTTGTTACTTTCAATGTTTCTGTCCTAGTTTTTACTTTCAATGTTTCCATTCTAGTTGTTACTATACAAATATTAGTCTAAAACTACATGTCCAATGTGGCTTAAAATGTTTACAAAGGATCTTTACTTTACACTCAGATAAATAAGGGGAAGTCAGAAACAGAATTTCTGGAGGTCTGCTTGGCCAAATGGATAAAAGTGTTCGCTCTTAAACTTGTGGTGTGCTGATACCAAGGTAGCCGGTCAACCCCTACACTAGTCAGTTGGAATAAAATGTTGACTTCTCGTCCTTGTATTGGTGGCATAAATTACAAGACATCAGAATTTTCCTGGTGGTGAAGGACACTGGTAATAGGGAAAACTGGCCCACATGTAAATATCAGTCCAGCATGAACTACACTCAAGTTCAAAGCAGCGAACCATAAAGAAAAAGATGCAGAATTTGTATATTCTTTAATAGCATCAAAATGTGTACATGCTATGCCAACATCAAAATGTGTCTAAGTCCGTCTGACACAGATGTTTTCACAAATGTTGTCTTGGTTTGCCATTTCTCAAGTATCCTAACATCAACATTGTCAAATTTCTACCTCCAGGTGGATTTGGAGCCAGGACCCAGCCAAAATGTTTCAACAACTGTACTGTAATGATCCGGCTTGACATTAACACTGTGCCATACCATTCAACAGAAACCACAATATGGCAGTGGCTAGGACACTTGCCTGCTGGCTAGGAGGCCATGTTCGAATCCCCATTGAGCAAGATTTTGATGGTTTACTCTGGCTCCCAGGTCAACCCAGCCTAAAATGGGTACCAGAAAATGTTCTGGGAAGTAAAGGTGAGGAGCGATTGGCCCAGTGTCTAGAATGCCGGATTCTCCTTTGGGAGACCTGGATTCGAATCCTTGGTAAGTTGTGGAGTTTTTTTTTCTGTCGGGGGCAAAAAGAAAACTCTTAACCTGCACAGTTTGCGGTGACTGCACTAGCCAGGTGGCCTTAATTCCTCAGGCTCAAAACCTCCCCTGCCATATATAGCAAGGTACTATAGGAAGTAAATGACAGTGTTTTCTTTTACATGAAATGAGAGTAAAGGTGGCTGGTCTGGTATTGGACTAGGTCAGCCATCGAGTGCGGACTGGCTTGTACAAATATAGGGATACCACCATACACCCTGTACAGCTCAAGTCGTGTAGGAGAGACTTCATTTGTTTTCTTGTGTATAACTTAATGGTAGCCACTGTTGTGTAAAGGTTAGCACACATGCCTTGTGGCCCTGGAGTTAAATCCCCCTGGAGTTAGGGATTTTTTATATTTTCACATGTCTCAGGGTTGACTTGGCTTTGTAAATATTGACCCTGCCTAATAAAAATGACACAGCCTCATAAACTTTACGCAACTTCATTGATATGTCTACAATAAAATGTAAATTAAGGAGGACCGACTTCATACTGACCACATCAGCCATCTACTGCTGACTGGTCTAAAATTATCAGCCTTGCACCAACATTTCCAATCTACCATATTGTAGTACAAGATATCTGGTAGCCACTGTAGCACATTTCCAATCTGCTATATTGCAGTACAAGATATCTGGTAGCCACGGTAGCACCACATTTCCAATCTGCTATATTGCAGTACAAGATATCTGGTAGCCATGGTAGCACCACATTTCCAATATGCCATATTGTAGTACAAGATATCTGGTAGCCACGGTAGCACCACATTTCCAATCTGCCATATTGCAGTATAAGATATCTGGGAGCCACGGTAGCACCACATTTCCAATATGCCATATTGTAGTACAAGATATCTGGGAGCCATGGTAGCACCACATTTCCAATCTGCCATATTGCAGTACAAGATATCTGGTAGCCACGGTAGCACCACATTTCCAATTTACCAAATTGTAGTACAAAATACCTGGGAGCCACGGTAGCACAATGGCTAGTACGCTTGCCAACCGGCCCAGTGGTCATGTGTTTCATCCCCTCTTCGTGGTGGGGATTTTTTTTCACTGACCTAGGCTAACAAGCCGACCCAGCTTAAAATGGATACCAGGAGATTGTCTGGGAAGCAAAGGCAGCTGGTGTGATATCTACCACAATACCTGGTGTGATATCTACCACAATACCTGGTGTGATATCTACCACAATACCTGGTGTGATATCTACCACAATACCTGGTGTGATATCTACCACAATACCTGGTGTGATATCTACCACAATACCTGGTGTGATATCTACCACAATACCTGGTGTGATATCTACCACAATACCTGGTGTGATATCTACCACAATACCTGGTGTGATATCTACCACAATACCTGGTGTGATATCTACCACAATACCTGGTGTGATATCTACCACAATACCTGGTGTGATATCTACCACAATACCTGGTGTGATAACTACCACAATACCCACTGAGTGCCCATAGGTCTACAACAATGGAGCCAACACCATATACCCAAATTACTACGGGATAAAAAGGTCCTTTTACAGTATTTACTTTAGCCGGCTCCGTGGTGAAGGGGTTACTGATGCAGTTCGTAATCCTGCATTCATACTGCGTTTGAAGCACAGCTGCGGGCAATTTGGCAGCAGATCGCCTTGTGTTGGTTTTATATGAAATGGTATGTGTGCCGGTTGTTCAGAAAGCAATGGCAAATTACTGAGCGTAAACTTGCCCAGGAATCATGAACAGCCAAAAAATGCTGGGGTTGACTAGTACGTCCTGTAAAGGATATGCAACTAACTTTTATTTTTTTTTAATACTTATTTTGCATGCAAAAGTAATCTTTAACCATTTCATTATAATAGCGAAGTTACCAAAATGCCCACACAATTTTATTAACAGCAATCACAAACTTTCAATGGCCAAGTAAATATCCAAGATCTACAACAGGTAGCAGCGAACCGCCAGGCATGGAGAGACAGGACTTCTGCCCCATGCGCCGCCTTAGGCTCAAGAGGAAAGACTAACTAACTAATCACAAACTAACATAAATATGTAATCTTTCCAGACTTATTTTAATTACAATGTCAAATTATTTCAATAGCAACACATAAGCTAATTTAACATCACCATTCTCAGACATTGTTTCCAGCATCTGTATTTTACAGACTGCTCCAGAATCCAAACTGTCACATTTATAGCCACTCTCATATTTACTTTAGTTGCTTGTAGTCTCTTATATCTTTAGTTGACACATCATCATTTGTGTTCATATCATATTTTCAAATATACACCAAGTTTAGATACGCACAATACACTATAGATAATGTAGTACCATAGAGCAGTGGCTTTTAATCTGTGTGTCACTGTGTTCTGGAGAACCATAACTGATGGTTAGGGGCACCATGTGTGGGAATGGATTTTATTTTATTTTTTTTTATATTTAGCTGTCATTTCAAAACTACATTTTCTGTGCTGTTTTCTTATTGTTGTAGGGGTTTTCAAAGAGCACTTTGTGTTTTTTTTTTCTCGCATATATAATTATTTCACAGATTGTAAGTTTAGTTTTTTAATAACCTTAAAATCATTTTTGAAAAGCTTTCATGCTCAAATAACACTGAGTTTAAATGTTGAAACACCAATAGTCTTTTTACCAGCCACCACAAGGAAGCTGCCGACAGAATGCTGTCGGTCAGAGGAGCTACAGACTCTAAAAGGTTGAAAACCGCTCCATATGGACATACATGCATGTAAAATCAGCTTGCTTACTGCCATATAGTAGTGGTAGCCTAATACCATAGGGTTGAACATATTTAAGCTCAGTTTAGTTCAGTTGACGGATCAACATCACAGCACACAGGTGTAACCCATAAGTGCTCCGTTATACTCCTAACTCAAGCCTGAGTCTAGAGAAACTCAGCTCAGTGCATGAACTCCATAGCACCGGCGAGGATCCTGAAATACTTTTTATGATGCACACAAAGAATAGACTTCTAGCACCATATCGTCAAACATCAGGTAATGGTACATACAACATTATACTACGTTTATAGGGTTAAACATCAAGTAGTGATATACACAACTATTTTACACAAATGGTCATTTATCAAGTACATACATAACAATAGACTGACCACCATATGGTCAAATGTCAAGTAATGATACAAGTAACTACCCTAGCACCATAGATACACATCAAATACTTATATCCTCAACATTAGACTGCCCAAGGACCATATGGTCAAACATCACATTATGATATGCACAACAATAGTCAATGCTCACACCATTGTGTTATATATCATACAGTCAAACATCTAGTAATGATACACACAACAATAGACATCCTAGCGTTGTGTAGTAAAACATAAAGTAATGATACACACGGCAATAGACTACCCTAGCATCAGATAGTCAAACATCAAGTAATGATGATATTACTCTAGCATTATATAGTCAAACATCAAGTGATAATATACACAATAGACAACTCTATTATTAGTATTATATAGTCAAACACCAAGTAACGATACACACAACAATAGACTACTCTAGTATTATATAGTCAAACATCAAGTAATGATACACACAACAATAGACTACTCTAGTATTATATAGTCAAACATCAAGTATTGATACACACAACAATAGACTACTCTAGCATTATATAGTCAAACATCAAGTATTGATACACACAACAATAGACTACTCTAGTATTATATAGTCAAACATCAAGTATTGATACACACAACAATAGACTACTCTAGTATTATATAGTCAAACATCAAGTATTGATACACACAACAATAGACTACTCTAGTATTATATAGTCAAACATCAAGTATTGATACACACAACAATAGACTACTCTAGCATTATATAGTCAAACATCAAGTATTGATACACACAACAATAGACTACTCTAGCATTATATAGTCAAACATCAAGTAATGATACACACAACAATAGACTACTCTAGTATTATATAGTCAAACATCAAGTATTGATACACACAACAATAGACTACTCTAGCATTATATAGTCAAACATCAAGTATTGATACACACAACAATAGACTACTCTAGCATTATATAGTCAAACATCAAGTATTGATACACACAGTAACAAAACACTAATCTAGCACCATAGGGTCCAATATTTAAATTTATTATGCTTACACTAAATAATACATAATTTAAGAATCAACTTGTCATTACTGCACTCTGGACATTATGAAAGATGATCTGTTCCTCTCTTTAAAGCCACCGAATAGTTTCTCAGCTGATTATTCCAGTAGCAATTGAATTAAAAGACTGGGAACCCCCCTGTGTGCGTCAGTCTTTCCAGCAGCTATTATATCATTATCAGCTTGTTCATTACCCAACACACCTGCATGTCATGATGAATGATGTCTTCAGCAGAAAATACTTAATAACTTAATTGTTAAATATTATTAATAGAGTATCCGATATGTCCCATCTCCGTCCTCTTGAGTGATGCTCGCCTAGAGGTACAGCCAATTTAATATCCGCTGATGGGTTTATAAACATGAGAATAATATCTGCATATGGGTGCATGTTTCTGCTAAGGCCATTGATGTTGCCATTGACATTTGGTTTTTAATGGCTTTCATTAGAAAAAGAGTTATTACATTGGCTCCTAATGCCCCAGAATGATACTACTTTAACCCACTCTATTTCTGTTGTTATTGTAATATCTATCAAAGAGTGATTGCTTTCAACTCCTGACCTGGTCAGCTGATTATTTTTCTATCCTCACCTAGTTAACTGATTATTTTAACACATGACCTAGTTAACTAGTTCAGTTATCAGTTGGGGTATCTTCATTGCACTCCGGACAGGTCCATAGGTGCTCAGATCCTCCCCCCCCCCCCCAGCATATCCATCAGCGTCCGGTGGCTAATAGTGCCAGTTCTGTGTTGGTTGACGAGGCACCTCGTTTTCCCAATGTACCTCTTGCGCTTGGCCGTGCCGATTCTTACTCCCAAGTCTTTCATCCTGGACAGCGATGTGGATTCACTGACGTCAAAGTCCTCTGTTCTCGCCATATCTTTAAGGGCGTTAATAACACCGGCACGATCCATGGGCTGGCCATCTACAGGGAGTGCAGAGCCAGCCAGTTTATCAGCTCGTTCATTTCCCTCGACTCCCGCATGTCCCGGGACGAAGATGAAGGTGACTTTACGGACAACAGACTTCCGCAGCGACTCAGTCCACTGTCTGCGTACAGCTCCAGCTTCGACCTTCTGAATCATGCTCATTGAATCACTTAGTACACACACGTTGGTATAATGCTGTGATTCCAGCCATACGAAAGCCTGTGTAACTGCCATCACCTCCATCGTCATGCTGCTCGTGGTCATAAAGTGGGCACCACTGGATTCTTGAACGGTTCGGCCCGCTGAACGGGCTGTAAATGCCCACGCACTTCTCTGCTGCTTTACAACAGATCCATCTGTATAGATGAGCACTTCGGAGCTATCTAAGTGTTCATAGATGAGCGCGTTGACCTATGCATTGACAGCGGCAGGGTTCTGCTCTCTGCACCGTCTGTCGAGTGTGATAATGCAGGATAAAGTGCACTTAAAAGCCGGAGGCATCGGCACCTATTCCTTGCCGGGGTTGATACTGGTAAGACTGCAGACCTGTCTGACGACATCTTCCGCCCGACCCATCCATGATTTGCCTCTCTTTAGCATGTTACCCTTTTCTCTGAATATAGCATCATGCAGAGGGTGCTGCTCATCTGCACTTATTTTTAAGTATGCACGAGCTCTCCAGATCTTGATCCTGTGTTCCATTGTCGGGAAGTCAAGGAGGTATCTCATTGCTACACAGCTGGTGTCTCTCGTGCAGCCCAAAATGATGCGCATGGCTTCGTTTTGTACCTTTTCAAGTCTTCCAATCTGTCTAGGGCTGACAGTGAGGATGGCCAGGGCATACTCGATGCTTGAAAGCACCAGTTCTTGGAACAGAAGTATTAGCACTCTTTGCTCTATATTGGCAGTCGCCATGACTCTCATTGCTGACAAACCTTTTCGAGCTTTCATTATGACATAATCGACATGATCTCTGAAGGATGGGCTACGATCAAGCCTCCCGCCAAGATATGTCATTGACTGGGTTCTACTCAAAATTCTCCCATCCATTCTTACTGCCGGCAGGTCTGTGTTCACAATATGGTTGTTTAGGGAGAACCATGTAACCGACGCCTTTGCAGGGTTGACAAGGGCGCCGGCATCAGCACACCATGAGGAAATTCGATCTAGTTCGCTCTGCATATCATTGGCAACCGCCTGTCTATCTCGACCCTGTCGATAAACGAGGATGTCGTCAGCAAATGACAGAGTCCTACCCCTCCCGTCCAACTGTTGTTCAGTGATCGGCACCGTATACGCGTTTAATAGTACTGGTGACAGTGGTGAACCCTGTGGCAATCCTGGACGTATCGTTATCGGCTCAGAAGACCAACTCCCGCATCTTAGCACCACCATCCTTTGGAGCAGAACTGCAGCTATCTATCGTATAAGGTGAGGGTACTCTTTCAGTCTGAGGAGGGTTTGCATAAAGTGCTCGAAGGATACTCTATTGTATGCGTCCTCTAAATCTATGGCGGTCGCACATGTCTCTTCTCTGACCTGAAATCCTTCGTAGACATCTTGAGCAAAGACCGCCGCATTCAGCCATGACTCTTTGTTACGTCTGTATCCTCCAAGTGTGGGCGGGAAGCAGCCGAGTTGTTCCAAGTCACAAGCATGTCTGTGTGCTACAATTTTCTCCAGTAGCTTGCCAGCAGTGTTCTGCATCGTAATGATTCTGTAGCCGCTTATCTTGGAATGGTCTTTGTTCAGTTTTGGCAGCGGCAGCAAGTAGCTGTGTAGCCATTCCTCTTTGATCTGACCCCTCTGAATACTGGTGTTGAATTCTCTGGCCAGTTCTTCCATGTCATCATCTGACATCACCTGCAGGTCACCATATCGGATGCCGTCTGGGCCTGGGGCGGTGTTAGGTGATTTCTAGAGCATCGCACGTATTGTCTCAGCTGTGATTATGCATTCTTCGTCTGTCCGGATCCCCTCGCACAGCTGAGAAAGTGTCGTTGTGGTCCTCTGTCTGGCGGGCTCGTCTTTCTGGTCAGTCTGCTCTATGTAGCGTGCAAGAAGGGCCTTACCTTTATCCTATCCGACTTTTTCCATGTGAGGTCTGTACCTTGAGAGTCTGGAATACCCCTACGTTGTGCAGCGCCGTTCATGCTCTTATGGAGGCGCCAGAATGTCGTGAGAGATCGTTCGGAGCACACCTTCCTGCAGAACTCGTCCCATTTCTCGGCCTTGGCCTGTTTAGCGCAAGATTTGAATAAAGTTATCGTCCTATGAACCTCAGTCTTCAGGTCCTGTGGCATCAACTCAACCTGTGGCATGTTAGCCTTTCTGGCTTTTTGCCAGTCTTTGCCAGCCTGCCTCTTTCCCAGCCATACCTTCTCGACCTCTCCATTCCACCATGGTGGCTGCAACCATCTTTCTTGTCTCCTGCGGGAGGAAGTTAGTTTTCTTCTTCTTGTCTTGCTTATGGCATCTTGAGCAGTGTTGTCGTACGGGAAGGCATTTGTCTTGTTTCCTTGACTCCTGGCCCTGTCTTTCTCGATCAGGATGATACAAGGGTAGTGGTCACTGTCGTGGTATCCCAGTGTGCCCCACCGGCACCTTGGTGCGATGGTGGACGACACCAGAGCCAAGTCAATGAGGCTGTCAGAGTCACCTGGTCGAGTGGCTATTCTAGTGACCTTCCCATCATTCAGACAGACTAGGGAAGCAGATGCCAGAGCGTCCTCCTGATCTTCTCCCTGTCTATTGGTGATGCAATTCCCCCTTGACTGCCTCTGGCATTGAAGTCCCCACAGTAGATGATATGCCTTTCATCCATGTCGAACAAACTCTGCCATTGTCGCACGTCGACCTTCGCATTTCGCGCATAAACATTCACGATTACAAGCTGCACTGGCATCATTATTCTTAATGCCTGCACTTGCAGGGTATCACTGTTCCAGGCGGACACATCGATCTCTGACACCAGTATGTTGTCGCGGACCAGAATGGCCTGTCCGAGGTGCCGTCTGTTAAAGAAGCCATGAAACCCCGCGACATTGACTGTTCCGTCGCCGAGCTGTGTTTCTTGAAAGACTACAATATCGTTTCCGTAGAGTAGTTTTTCAAGAATGGGTCGGCGTTGACTAAATGACGCACAGTTCCAGTACAGTACTCGAACGTGTCCGATGCCCAATCTGTCACATTTTAACCTAGTTAACTGATTATTTCTAACTCCCGATCAAGATATGACAGCCTGGGAAAGATAATTATGGATAGATTTGGAAGAAGAGGAAGACCACAACATAGATGGATTCAAAACAGTTGATTTACACACGAAAGCAACAGAGGCAGGACAACTAGTTTATGATTGAAACACATTTTGACATTGTTAGGGAAGCGACAGTTGACGAGATGGTGATGATGCAGAACAGGTTAACGAAGGAACACAAAACAACGATCATATTTTGAATGCGTCAAGTACACAGGGAAATACATTGTTGTGGACAGGCATTGTTGCCCGGGTGTGACACAAAGTAACGATGATAATATTGTCCAGTATTTACCTCTATGGTGAACCATAGGAAACCCATCCCACCCCACCCCCAACGCTTATTGGCATGACACGTGATGATGCTAATTCGCTTCTATCGCAGTCTGAGCAATAATGAATGGGTCACATTTGTATTTTAATGAACGGGTCTAACTTATCCACAGGCGCAGCTTTTAGATGGCTTGGCATCACGTGTCGAGAGTTTGATATTTTTAGATGTGGATGGCGCAGGAGCAGCAGAAGTGGATTCTTTCAATGCCAGTTTGTTCGCTGAAAATAACCAAGATGTTGCTTGTAAATATAAACAGGAAACTCACTAAACGCTTGTGAAATGTCTGTGTGTTTTTAAAATCATATAAAATTAAAGTAGTAACAACTATAGAATTGAAGATATAAACAACCAAGGAGCGTCATTATTACATGCACATTATGATGAAATTACTTATAGCTGAAAACGTGAATTGATATTTAGTTCAGAATTCTACACAACTGATCCTTTCATTCATATTATATCTATCTGTTTATGTGCCTGTCTGTTTGTCCATCTATCTATGTCTTCTGTGTGTGTGTGTCTCTCTCTCTCTCTCTCTCTCTCTCTCTCTCTCTCTCTCTCTGCTAATCTATTGGTCAGTCTATATCAGTGATTCTCAACCGGTGGGGAATTGCCCCTCGGGGGGGTGGGGGTGGGGGATTTTAAAGTTTCCGGGGTGGGGGGAATTATGATTATTTCAAGATCCCGTTAATACAAGAACTGATTATTTGATATTGTTTTTTTCCTCCATACTTTCCTGTTCTGTACTTCTCGCCCTTCTAAGATTCATTTTATAACGTAAGTAGACCCGCAAATCACGTTTTATGTAGACGTCTAGACGTGTTCTAGTATGTGTTATTAAATTTAGTTTCCATTTTTACGTAAACTGTGTAGGGGCGGGGAGGGGGGATTTATAGGGGGAAAATACTGAAGGCGGAGGGGGTGACGTTCTGAAAATATGGTGAAGGGATGCACGGGCCTAAAAAGGTTGAGAACCACTGTACTATAGTTTGTTTTAGCTTCAGCTTAGCCTTTAAAT
This sequence comes from Cepaea hortensis, assembly GCA_963921405.1. Taxonomy (NCBI): domain Eukaryota; kingdom Metazoa; phylum Mollusca; class Gastropoda; order Stylommatophora; family Helicidae; genus Cepaea; species Cepaea hortensis. Next base: position 58,607,174 of record OY992892.1, on the reverse strand, counting down.
TGCTATTAATAACTACACGCCTGTCTACGAGTCCGCCGGTTTTCAGCATATCTGTCTCTTGTCCCAATCTTATTTAATATCGTTTTTTGTTAAATAGAATCGAAATGTGAGGTAATCACACAATGAACAGATAACTTTAATAATTGTAGACTACTACAAATAAAGACCACTAAATTTATACCTATTGTTTGAAACATTGGCTTCACCCCCTGGCCAGATTTTGCTGACACTTCAGTGAACAGCAACCCTTCCTCGCGTGCAATGCTTTCTGCATCCTAGAATTAAAACAATTTAACGCAGCATCTTAGATTGGCATAATCTATGTGTCTTTTAATTCTTTGAAAATAATTATGGAAAATATACGTTTTCACATGTCAATTTAAAGGGTCTACTGTGTAAACCATAATTCTTAATGACCATTAAATAATAACAATAGAAAGGAAAGGCTTAACCGAGTGAATAAATTCAAATATCTGGTGGAAATGATAACATCAGATGGAAGATGTGTAACAGTGATTATGGGCAGAACAAGCCAAGTAAAAGATGCATTTCAGAAAATGAAAAGTATCTAGTGCAATAATTCACCATTGCTGAATGTCAGAAAGAGAATGCTGAAATGTTATATAAATAGAACCTGGGTACTTCAATTTTCTGTTCTACTGTATGACACTGAAACGTGAAAGAACAAATTAGGAAGAGCTTGGGGAAAACTAAGATAACGGTAGCTAAGACGAATGTTGCGATAACCTTGGGTTGTCGGAGTAACTAACATTTGCCTGGAAAAAAATAATAAAAGTAGAACATTATATACAAGTATTAGAAAGCGACAAACTGCGTTATTTCGTCATGTAAGGAAAAGAGGGGCATAGGAAAACACCGCGACGACTGGAAAGATCGGCAGTAGAAGAACCAGCTGGAGAGAAATGATGCTGGGTGGAGAAATATATCTGCTGAATTGATCCAGATTACTAGCGACCGAGATCTGTGAAGACGCATGAAAGTCTATGCCGTTTGGCAGGAGATATGATGGTGACGTAGTGTTTATAGCACGAAATGAAAATGAATCTGGGATTTGATAGACGTTGTAAACATAGAAATTAAAAATAAAGGACTATTAATTAAATAACTACGAAACAAAGATTATGGCAACAACAAAGAGAAAAATGCATCCTGAGTAATTGCAATAAGAGGGATAACACTAAAACAAATAGAGCGATTTGGCCATTAAGGGTCATTGATAACAACAGATGGAACTAGAAATATAAACATTACACGCAGAATGAGCCATGCAACGGCAACATTCCACCAAATGAAGACGATTCCTGTAAAGTACCCACTGCAACAGTCGCAGCCGTAGAGAGAGATGTCTTCGTGTACCAGGTTGTCATTTATTGCTAGCAGAATATCCCCGATGCCCACCTTCTATCTTTTAATTACAGCTGATTTTGAAGCCGGCGTTGTGGCGAAGTGGCTATGAATGCAATTCGTAATCCCGCATACCGCGTTCGAAACACAGCTGCGGGCGATCTGGAAGCAGACCGCGTTGCCTTGGTTTCCATAAACTGGTAAGAGTGTCGGTCATTCAGAAAGAAATGGCAAACTACTTAAAGTAAACGTACTGAATTGCGATGTTCTCTAAAGAATATGCAACTAGCATCCATTCTTCAAGATAATAGCCAGTGGTTTGCTGACAGAGATGATCCACCCGAGAGAGGGAGGTGGAAGGGAGAGAGAGAGAGAGAGAGAGAGAGAGAGAGAGAGAGAGAGATGAGACTGCCATCATCGTTACATTAAGATGTCCTAGAAGATGGAAACTTGCAATATCCCAGACGTGGCTGCTATAACCATCACTATTACAAAAAAAAACAAAAAAAACATCACTATTACAAAAAAGCATGAACAAAAGAAAAGCAACACACTGGCACATACCTCAGCCTTGACTGCTCGGGCCTCTATTGCTAGATCTACCTTGTTTCCACAAAGAACTATAATTGTATTCACTGGTGCCTGTTCTTTGAGTTCTTTTATCCAGACCATACCTCGATTAAACGAGGACTACAGTGTTAACAGAAAGAAAGTAATCTTTGTTAACAACAATCGCAACAGAATTTGAACAGATACGAGTTAAATGTGATGATATCTTTGACATTTTCTATATAGAAATATATTATTAGTTCTTTTAGATTCAGTGTTTTGGATATCCAGCATGCTTGGTTTTCACATTTTATACTATAACAAGATGTCATCAATTGTTGTGATATATACACAACATGATACACTACACCATTTAATTGGTGTCATATATACTCACCTTTCTACATACATCATACACTACAACAATTGAATGGTGTGATATATTCTAACCTTGCTACATATATCACACACTATAACAATTGAATGATGTAATATATACTAACCTTGGTACATACATCATAAACTAAAACAATTTAATGATGTCATACATACTCACCTTGCTACATATATCATACACTACAACAGCGCTCTGCGCAGTCCTATAGTACATTGGGGCCAAGGTGGCGAATCTTTCTTGTCCTGCCGTATCCCATATATCTAGCTTGACGCCTTGGTTACCCACTTTCAAAGTCTGCGTTACATATGCCGCTATAATTGAATAAAAATAAACAGCAATGTGGTCACTGCAATTATAGGAGGAAGATGCTATAAAGAAGAGGTGGAGTTAGTATATAAGAGAATTATATTACATAAAAAGGGAAGAATTAACAGAAGAAAGTAACTTAGAAGGTCCACATATTTTAAAAGAAGATGTCGCTGATGCTGTCAAACATATAAAGAAAGGAAAAACAGCCGAACCAGATGGAATCACAATAGAAGAATAAGAAGTACTGGGAGAATTTGGAGTTGATATATTAACCTAAATATTGAATGATACTTACAGCAGTGGATATTTACCGAGTGATATGCTGAAATATGTATTTATAACTAATAGCAATACCAAAAAGCACAGGAGCTATTGAATGCGAAGATTTTCGTACAATTAACCTCATAAACCATGTCACTAAGCTTCTACTCAGAATTATTGTGAGAGGAACAAGAAAAAAAAAATCGAAATTTATAATGAACAGTATAGATTTGTGGAAGGAAAGGGTACAAACAAAGTAATATATAAATTACGAACATTAATAGAAAGATCAACAGAGAAACAGAAAGACATTTTTGTGCTTCATAGATTATACCAAGGCATTTGATAAAGTAAAATGTGATGAACTGATTAACATGTCGGAAGATATCAACATTGATGGGGAATATCTCAAATTAATAAAGTATATTTACTGAAACCAATTAGCGGCAATAAATGGGAAATAAAGAGGGCAATTAGAATAAATAAAGTTAGGAGTACGACAGGGATGTGTTTTGTCACAGGATCTCTCTCTCTCTCTCTCTCTCTCTCTCTCTCTCTCTCTCTCTCTCTCTCTCTCTCTCTCTCTCTCTCTCTCTCTCTCTCTCTCTCTCTTAGCGAAGTAATAATGAGAAAGATCAAAGAGAAGCCAGCAATGGTAATCGGAGGTTATAATATAAACAATCTGCGCTATGCAGATGACACAGTATTTGTGGCGGATAATGCAAAAAAGGCAGCAAAAGAGACTGCACACAATAAAGAGGCATTTCCCTTTTGAGTCATCCATCTATCCATCATGTGCCATGTCGGAAAGCGTGGGCGGTCATGACTCGCCATTTCACTCGATCACCAGAGTCGTGGATCAGCCAGTGTTCCTGTCTCTACCATGCCATGTGGCCAAGTCATCCAGGTATTTACTTCTCTGTTTTCCCCTTGGTCTGTTCCTTTCGATCTTGCCAGTTGTCACCAAGTTCTCCAATTCATTCCTTCTCATAACATGTCCAAAAAATTTTGATTGTCTACGTCTAATTTCTCTAATCATACTGGGAAAATATTTTGCAAAATTCTTTGGAAAAGATTACGAACTACTATAGAACCCCTGATAAGCAAAACACAACTTAGATTTAGGAAAAACAAAGGATGCACAGCTGCCATTTTTGCTCTTAGACAACTTATAGAAAAATCAATCGAATTCAATAAAACTCTACTTAGCCTTTGTCGACCAAATAAAAAAAAAAAAAAAAAAGGCATTTGATAGAGTACATGGAAACAAGCTGTGGGAAATCCTTAAAGAATATGTAGTGAGTACACATCTAACACACCTATGTAGAAGCTTACAATAACAGTGAATGCATAGTGAGAGAAACTGGAGGACACTCAGAACCCTTCACCATAAGATCCGGAGTACGACAAGGTTGTGTCCTGTCCCCTCTCTTGTTCATAACATATATAGACAACAAATGTAAAGAAACCAGCCAAACAGAGACCGCAAGAACACCGCATGACGAGAACACAGAAGAAGAACCATCTGCAAATCTAACCATTAGAGAACTCCTGTTTGCAGACGACCAAGCACTAATAGCAAAGTTAGAAGCTGAATTACAAGACCACATAAATAGTCTAAATGAAATATGTAGGGAACATAACATGAAAATTAGCACAAGCAAAACAGAGGTAATGACTATAACTAAAGAAGAAGAAACAACAACAATTTACCTAAACGGACATCCCTTGAAACAAGTAAAGAGTTTCAAGTACCTAGGAAGTATAATATCATCAAATGGCAAATAAGAAGATGAGTTCGAAAATAGATGCAATAAGACAAACCAACTCATTGGACAAATGGCACCAATACAAAAGAACAAACGTATCAATAACTACTAAGAAAGCACATCGCGACACAATCTTCCTACCAACTCTATGTTACCAATGCCAAACCTGGACAATGACAGAAAAAGAGAAAAGAAAAATCACAACAACAGAAATGAGATTCTTGAGAAGAATACTCAATGTATCAAGAAGAGATAAGATCAGAAATGAAGAAATCAGGACTAAAGTTGGGGTTATAACTGTACTAGATTTTATTAGAAGGCAGCAAGTCAAATGGTTTGTTTGGCCATGCAAGAAGGTTACCAACTAACAGTATACCACAACAAGCAATGATGTACAGACCAGATGGAAACAGAGGAAGAGGCTGACCATGAAAACCATGGATGGATGGAATAACAGTGTCCATGGGAATATCGATACATGATGCCCATAAGCGGGCACTCTCTCGCTGTTTATACTTCACATCGACACCGCAAGGTATAAGAGGAACATGATGAGATGAGATTAGATGAATGCAAAAGATCAATAATAATTGTTGGACATTGTAGTAAAAGAGAGTGCAAAGAAAATATTCTCCTTGGATATCAAGAAAACAGTAACACTGATGATATCAAAGAACAAGGTGACACCAAAATATGAAATGGAAATATAAGGAAAAATTCTTAACGAAGTGGATGATTTTAGACATCTAGAGGCATTTATAACATCAAATGGAAGATGAACAACAGGCATTAAGAACATAATATGACAAGCAAATGCTGCATTTCAGAAAATGAAAAGTATCTTATGCAAGAAGTCACTATAATTTAATGTAAAAGAAAAAGAAAAAGAAAGAAAGTGCTGAAGTGCTACCAGTTTAGCTGTATAGCAGGGAATCTTAGAATGTAAATTAACAAATTAGGAAGACCTTGGAAGCAACGGAGATGTGGTTACTGAGACGAATGTTGCGAATTACTTGGATTGCCAGAATAACTAGCAACGATTGTCTGAAAGAGGCTAATGAAACTAGAACACTATATACAACAATAAGAAAGAGACAAACAGTTTTCTTCGGTCATGTGATGAGAAGAGAGACATTTGAGAACATCGTGACAACTGGCAAAATCAAGGGGAAGAGAGGCAGGCCAAGAGAAATTATGCCGGATGGATGTAGACGGTGGCATGGAGGAATATATCAGCAGAATTGATCCATAATAGTACAGACCGAGATCTGTGGTCATGAACGCAAACCTCAACTGGCAGGGCACTTGATGATGATGACCCACTACGGATATTTCATACATAGCGTGTAATACTAGCAATGTCTTCTTATAGTCCACGCCGTGTGGTGTTGGTGATCATGTCTGTGCACAGCCTTCTGTCTCGTGTGTTGCCAATCTTTTCCAATACTGATGTTCCTCCATGCCCATCAGGGAACCGTGAAACCAAGAGAGCTGGTGGTGAATGGACGTAGGAAGCACCTAACATATAGTTATTGGTTATGTTCTCAAGTTTCATGGCGGTAAGCAGCGGATCTCTTCATTCAGAGACAATGGTTACGGTCAGCGATCAGTTAGGTCACTGCCTAGAAGGAAAGCATTGGCAAACTATCTTCTTTTCAGATGTTAGAAAATAACGTCTTTTCACAACTTGGTCACCGTGAGCGGCATCAATAGGAGTTTAAGAGCGGCCTCATCCGCTAGGAACAGAGGCAGGGGGAGCTCAAGAGAGAAGACGCCGAACTAGCAAAGTCAGAAGTTGTAGTATCGCAGTCAACTCCACCATTTTTGGCTATTTCTGAATTAGTAGAAAAGTTTACCTTCAGCAGTTTGCCACCGCATTCTGAACGACCGACCTTCATACCATTGTTAGAAATCAACGCAAGGAGGTCTGCTTCTATATCGCCTGCATAAAATGGACACACATAGTATTATTTGGCACTCACAGAAGAAGAAGGAAATAGAGATTAGAAGACGCACTAGACAACATAAAATTTGAAAGCTATAATAGTTACCAACCGGGATCGAACCTGTCGCCTCCAAATGACGACGGCACCTCGCTGCAGGAACAAGTGTACTTCGACGCACCGCCTGCAGCTGGTTTCGAACGCGGTATCCTGGATTGCGAATCGCATTTGCTAGCCTTTCGTCACAGACGCCCGTGCATACAAACAGTATGGGAACTACATATATGGAGTGGCTGAGGTGCTTGCCTGCCTGTGCGGCGGTCGTGTGTTCTAATAAACATCGACGCGGGGATTTGTTGTAATTGATCTGGACTTCAGGGTGGGCCCTACCTACAATGGTCTGTAAAAGTATTGGGCTATCATGGCGACATATCCAGTATGCTAACGGTCCTATATTTTACTGTCACTTGCCAGTTATGAACATGATGATACACAGTAAGCCAAAATACAGAAGAGTATTAGATAGGTAAACGGAGAAGTTATCTCCAGACAGACAATGGCGTAGAGTTAAAAGAGGGTTAAAGGCAAAATTAGCAGACTGAACATTTTGAGGAAGGCTACGTCGCAAAGACAACTTGTCACAAATACCAGAAAGAGGCAGTCATAATTTGAGGCCACATTATAAGGAGACAAAAATTGGAACGTGTGACCACCGGAAAGATTTGTGGACAGAGAAATCGAAAACATAGCGAGAGAAAATTCTTGACAATCTTGGGTCATGTCAACACATGAATGGTTCCATGCCGTCGGAGACTGCAATTTTCGTAGAAGCATGATTGCCCACGCCAACCGGCAGGGCACTTGATAATGAAAGCCATTCCCCCTTTTAACCCTTTGGGGCAGAGACTGTTGTGACTTTCGCTTATCTTGACATTTTCTACGTCACCAAATAACGATGTGGGGTGAGCAGTTTCATTCCTCGCCACCTTTCCACCCCAGACCATTCCGGTAAATGATTCGGAGGAACAGGTGACCTAAAGAGTCAGAATGTCTGCCTCAGCTTACGTATATTTGGCTCGGATTAAGCTTTAAAAAAATTTAATAAAATTATATTTCGCAACTATTTGGGCAAGAGCGAAGGAGAAGAAGAATTTATCAGCCCTTAAAAACTCCTGCCGCATAATAGAAATAACATATATATGTTCATTACCCCCATGTGGACAACAATCAGCTTCAGATTAATAAGCCCGTGACTGTTAGGGTAAAACCGTGGACAGCTGCTTTTGCGGTTAACTCAATCACAGGACTATCATTCTGAGCTGGTGATAGACAGTAACTATAACTTCTCCTTGAGGTTGAACGGGGTAGGGGTAATGATGAATTCGAATCGAACAGAGATCATACTTACGGCGCCATGGCAACAAAACATGCAGTACACAGTTTGCCACGGCCCGCGGGCCACTTGTGGCCTGCCAGCTGTAAGAAAGTGGCACGCGAGGCCTCGTTGTTTAACGTAATATGTTTTAATATTTTTTTTTAAATGCAGTCGGAGCGCCCCGTCAGCGTGCGACAATTTACTCTGCTCGTGTTGTTATGCTTATATATTATCGAATGCGCCTATTCAGTTTACAACGAAAAGTTATGAAGTTCCCATATCCCAGCCTGGTCGACGACCAGAGTGCGCAAGGCGCCACGTTGTCGTCTGTTACAACTGTTTAGCAGAGTCGGTAGTATTGTGTTTAAATTAGATTGTTTCAAATAAAAATTTACCGTTAAAACCTATAAACATGAGTGTGGAAAATCTAATATCAAACAATGATAAAAAAGCGAAAATGTGAAGATGTTGCTTGTCGTGAATTCAACGAAGATTGGACGGGGAAATTTATGTTTATGCCTAGCCGTAGTGGTAAACTAATTTGCTTAATCAGCGGATTTTGTGTTTCTGTTACCAAAAAAAAAAAAAAAAATGTAATCTGGAACAACACTTTACGACCACACATTCAGACATAAATGCTCAATATCCGATAAATTCGAAGATAAGAAATGATTTCATAGAGAAAGTTCTCTGACCAGGCAGCAATCATTTTTTCACTAAGGCTAACGAACAGAGCAAGAATGCTATGTTGCGTCGTACGAAGTCGCTCTTCTGTTGGCTCGCAAAAAGAAGCCATTCACCGATGCAGAAGAAATAAGCTAGCCTTCCCTTAAAATTGCTGCTAGAATGCTTGGCGATAAAAAGTGCGAAACAAAATTTGTCTAATAATACTATGGTCAGGCGAGTTGAAGAATTAGCCAACAATGTTCATCGTCAAGGAGCAGCACATATCAAAAATTTTAAATTTTTCTTTCACTGGGAGTGGATGAATCCACTGACATTTCTGACACACCGCAGTTTTTGTTCGAGCAATAAACGATAATTTTGAGGTTATTGAAGAACTTCTAGGAATTGAATCAATGCATGCAACTGCCAAAGGGACTGATCTGTTTGAAACTCTGAAGTTGTATGCAGAGAAAAACAATGTAGAATGGACCAAATTGGACAGTACATGCACCGACGGTGCTCCGGATTTGACGTGTAAAATATCTGGATGTCTAGATTTATTGGAACGGTTACTTGGCAGCACTATATTACAATATCATTGTATCATTCACCAGAATCTCTGTGTGGAAGGACATTAAATCTGAAACATGTCATGGATGTTGTTCTGAAATGTGTGTACAAAATTCGAAGTAAGGCGCTGAATAGACGTTAGTTCAGATAGTTTCTATCAGACCTGAACGAGGAATACAGTGAGCTACTGTTACACTGTGATGTCAGATGGCTATCTAAAGGGAAAGTTCTGTCACGTTTCTGGGTACTGAAAAACAGTGTCTGTTTCTGTCTGGAAAAAAAAATACATTGCCTACAGAACGGGAATGTCTGCTGAACGATGACTGGCTTATTGCCCTGGCACTTATGGTGAACATCACGTCTCATTTAAACTCTTTAAATGCGAGGATCCAGAGGGAAAAAAAACTATTCACAAATTTGTGCGATGACATTTCGTCATTTAAAATGAGACTACGACTGCTTGTTTATTGGACAGCTGACAGAAGGGACATTAGAGGTGTTTTCAGCTTGTGGTGGAAAAGAAATATAACTTATTACAGTACAAAGCAAAAGTTGAAAGTCTTCTGGATATCTTTCAGTCGAGATTTCAAGAGTTCACAATAGAGGAGGATAATATTGCCCTCTTCATAAATCCGTTCGTATTTCCTATTTTCAAGCTCTGTCAATTACAGCAAAACCTTCAGTAAGAATTAATTGATTTGAAATGCAATTCTGCACAGAGATGTAAATTTCTGGAGCTGCCTGCTTCACCTTCAGCTGATCATATGATTTCATTCTGGCGACTATTGCCTGTCGAACAATTTGAACACTTGCGTTCATTCGTTCAGAGATATATTTGTCGTTTTGGTTCGACTTACAGATGCGAGCAGTAGTTTTCACCAATGACCGTTATAAAAAAAAAAAAAAAACAAGCAACGTTCCAGACTCACCGACAGTAACTAGCTGCGCTTATGACTTTAGGCACGACAGATTTGTGCTCAGACATTGATAAACTGGCATCTGAACTTAACGTAACTGGTTATGAAGGACAGTTACAATTGTAAATTAATTACATTAAAAGATATTATCGAAACTGATTAAATATTTATTGTTAAATGAAATTTTGATTGTAAACCAAAAAATGACCTCAGTGTAGTACTGATACTGACTGCCTGTAAAGTTTTAGAATTTTGTTCACGAAAGTTAAGAAAGGTAAGAATGATATTGCTAGACTTTTATAATTTTATAACGTTGTGACACGCTTAACTACCAAAAATAGTAGATATGGCCCTCTGCTTGAAAAGCTTGGGAACCACTGGTTTACGATATAAGGTTGGGTCAGCTTTAAAGCCGAGTTTGTAAGTAATTCCTGCCATTGATGAGGTTGACTTCAGAACATCGTAGTGGTAATCAAGAGTACTAACCACTCTGCCACAACCTGTCTGTCTGTCTGTCTGTCTGTCTGTCTGTCTGTCTGTCTGTCTGTCTGTCTGTCTGTCTGTCTGTCTGTCTGTCTGTCTGTCTGTCTGTCTGTCTGATAGTCTGTCTGTCTGTATTGTCAATGTATGAGTTGCTTTGTATCGTATCGCTTAATATAACAGCTTGTGGAAGTAATTTTTGACCTTTTGAATAAGATCACACCCACTGCATGAGGCGCTGGACGCAGTTAAGGGTCAGCGACTGATAAGAGGGAAATCATGGATGGCTCAGGCGAAGGATACGATCAGACAGGTGTGCCCCTTGGAGAACATTAGGCATGGAGAGGAGTGGGTCAGAGTGCCAGCGAAGCAGTCAGACTTGTGCAGAGTTATAATCACATTAAGCCGGGAGTGCAGGGAGTGGCCAGCAGGAGCCACGGAAGTGGAAATCCAGCAACTAATTCAGGACAATGCTCACTCGAGTGATGTGATTATCTACACAGATGGTTCGGTGTCAAGAGGTGAGAGAAGTGGCTGGGGGTTCATAGCCATAGCTAATGGTCGATGTTTGGGGCAGGAGAGCCTGGCATATGATACCACAACATCCAGCTTAAGAATGGAAGTGGAGGCAGTCACTGCAGCTCTCCGCTGGATGGAGAATACAACACACACACACACACACACACACACACACACACACACACACACACACACACACACATCGTGATTGTAACTGACTCAGAAAGCATGCTGACGAGGGTGAGGACAGGCAGACTTCGTGCGGAGTGGCTTGCTTCGCTTCGGAGGCCACGGGTGACAAGCATCGCCTGGATCTTTTTTCCGGGGCATGCCGGTGTGCTGGGAAATGAACAGGCGGACAGATTGGCTGGCTCTGCAGAACCTGGTGGAGTATTGATACATGACAAGGCAGACGTGGTTGCGGCCTTGTGGGAGCACGTGCACACCTCGGAGGAGCAAGTGGATTACCATGGTCTGGCAAGAATGAGACAACGAGGAGTGATGAAGGGATCTGGCCGACGCTCAACGCTCAGAGGAAAGGCGAGACGGACTTATAATCAGATTGCTACTGGTACTATTAGTGTTGGAACTCTTCGCTGGCTGCTGAGGATGGGGATGGAGCACTTATGGGAATGCCCTGAATGCTGTGATGTCGATTCCTAAATCAATCAATCAATCAAACAGATATGCCCGTGTTTGTTTGTGTGTGTGAGTGCGGGAGAGACAGATAGGTATACGTATATGTCTAATCAGCTAAGCCTGTACCAAGTTCATCAGATGGCGTGTTGGTACAATGATCAGGACGCCATGTTGACAATGGCATGGGCTCGGTCGGTCTAGGTTTTTGTCAACTGTCCACGCTCGCTGCGGAAGGGAAGGGCTGGCCACCCAACCTCCGTGCACTGTGGCCTACAAAATGTGATCACCCTAACACTTCACATACCCACAGCAGACTCCAGCTTATATCGGGCTCAGCAATCTGTCCTATGTTAGCCCTGGATGTCTGCTGCTGTCTGATATGGTGGTATTTACCCTTTCCGATTATATGTCAATGACTGTGTTTATCAGCGATTTTATCTTGTATTATTTCTCACTAACTTGTAAGCAAAGAAGTGTACACACTTCACGAGCATACCAGAAGATTAAAAAGTACATTCAGGGATACAGATACTTCCTTTCCTTCTGCCTGCCTGCCTGCCTGTCCATCCGCCCGTTTGTCCATCTGTCTATCCTCCTTTCCGCTCACTTATTCAACGAACTAAGTCATACTTCACAAAGGTACAGGCCGGAAGGCAGACATACATTAATATATCATCATCATGCACCATGCCGACAAGTGGAGGCGCTGGTGGCTCTCTATCTCACACGATCACCAGTCTTTGGATAAGGTCTGAGTTGAACTGAGTTGAGTTGAGCTAAGAAACGAAAACATTGCACTCAGGACATTCCTATAAACACTCCGTTCTCTCGTTCAATAGCCAGCGAAGAGTCACACTACTAAGTGTTCTCACTGCTATCTGAGTGAAAGTTATCCTTGTCTTCCCTCTTAGTGTTGAGATTCTACCAGAACACTTGCCATTCCACCGGAATCTCATTCTTTCCACATACGGGTTCTCAGTCTGTTCCTCCGCCTTCTCTACTGGGTCCTATAGACGCACAACCACCCCCCCCCTTGTCCATAAGTAATAATCTAACACTAAGAGGTGCATTCCCCTCCCCCCCCCCCCGCACTCCCGCATGGGCATGGCCACACAATTCTCACAATCTGTGACTTCTGAAGCGAGGTGAGCCATTCTACACGCAACATTTCTTTCTCCACTTTGCTAAGCATACTCTTTGAGTCCGTAATGAGTGCAAGGTGTGTTGCTGTGGTCTCCTCTAACCAACGGAATGCCGCTGTTACTGCTTCCACCTCCATTCTCATGCTGGAGATCGTAGTCTCATATGCTAGACTCTCCTTTTTCGAGAGTTGCACATTAGCCTTCGCAATGAAACTCAAACTACTACGTCTTTTTCTCACCACTGACCCATCGGTTTAGATCACTATGCCACCTTCATGTGTATTACTCTTGATCAGTTGTTGCGCCTCAAACTCTGTGCGGCCCGCCGCTCAATCTCTGCACTCACGACCTAGCGTTACCATTACATTGTGTCAATTCGCCATGTCTTCCGGTACTTTAGCCCACTCTTCAGCAACTCTCAGGTATCATTTGACTTGAAGGACCCTATGCCTATCCTCCATTATTGGTAGCGCCAGGATATGCGACTATGCCGTGTGTCAAAGCCATCTAGATATTCATCTCTTTGCCTTCCCTTGTTCTTTTCTCGTCATTCTTGCCAGTTGTCATTAAATTTTCAAGTTTATTTCTCTTCACAACGTGCCAAAAATAATCTTGACTAAATCTAATTTCTCTCATCATTTTAAGGTATTTATTTGTTTCCTGTAGGACTTTCTCATTTTTTTTTTTTTTGGACTCGGTCCATGGTATTCTTTGTGTTGACTCCAGAAACTCCATTTCCGCTTAGATCGGATGTTTTTCGTCTCATCTGTTTATTTTCTATATTTTATATACATACGGCAGTATAGACTCTATACAGTACTTCAGAACTCTTCTTCTCAATGCAGTTGCTACCTTTTTAATTGGTGAATGTCTTTCTCATCAATTTTGAGATCTGCATGCATCTTTGTCACGTCATCATGACTTACTCTGTTGAAAGTCTCTGTATAATCAATGAAGCAAGGATGTAGGTCTTTCTTATGTTTACATCGAACACTATTAATGTTCTCAGTAAATACACAGCATTTGTTGTATCATTGCCTTCTACAAACCTACATTGTTCTCCCCCTATGTTAGGTTGTATATTCTTCCTGTCCCTTTGCGTGCTGATTCTTAGCAAACACTTCATGATGTCGCCCATTATGCTAATTATTCAATCGTCATCATATTTCAATTCTCCTGGTTTATTCGAGATTGAAAAAAGCTTAGATGTACATACGCCAGGAGTATCATATATTATGTTCAACAGACTGTGACCTGACCTATTCTATATTCTTATCTAAGACATTGGTAATTTCTGTGGTGATGTTGTCTGGACCCGGGGTCTTGCCTGTTTTCATATGGTTAATAGCATTCTGAACTCCCAACTTCAAAACTGGCTGTCCTTAATTATTATAGGGGATATCATACTGCTCATCGTTTGAATTGATATAAAGCTCTTTCACGTAAAATTGCTAAGTATTTATAATCTATTCTTTGCCTATTATGAATCTGCCTTCCTTGGTTTTCTGGCAACCCACTGATGTGTTTGTTCTTTTGTTAGTATGGTCATTAATTCTTGTGTGTATTAGTTTGATATTTGATTAATTTTATGTGCAACTTATAAATCGTTTCGAGGGACGCAGAGGTGTTTCGAAGGCACCAGGGCCAGGTTTTATACTAGCCAACACATACTAACACGTCCTAGTCGTGCGTCCTGGGCAACAGGTCCCTTCGGGGTCCTGGCTAACGTAGTAGGATCGCTGATTCTTCCGACGTCGGAGAGTATCTGCCTGCATGGCGAGGAACCACCAGTCTGCATACCAATAAGCCAGACATGGGATAACGGATACTCACGAAAACCTCAGGTCCGGTATGACATCACACTGATGTTGGACAACAGGCTGTCTTTATCCGACATACAGGACCTTGCGCTAGAGTTTGCAGCCAGCGAACGCAAGCAAGCAAGCAAAGCGTTTCGAAATATTCTGTTGATGAGGACATAGGCAATCTGGTTTCTAATCTTATTGTCAAGACGCCACGTCTATTATCTTTTTGGATGTTGCTGATACCGTGTATTTCCAAAAATCATATCATGATTTCAGTTGTTACTATTTAGTGTAGAAATTGTTTACGCCGTGCAATATGTACCAATAAAATAGATGTATCTAAGTAAATTAGGTAGAGTTCATAATAATATCTGATGTTGTTTGTCAGTATTCATGGATCCATCCATCCATCATGTGCCATGCCGGTAAGCGTGGGCGGTCATGTTCTGCCATCTCACTCGATCACCAGAGTCGTGGATCAGCTCCGTGTTTCTGTCTCGACCATGCCACAAGGCCAAGCCATCCAGGCACTTGCTTCTAGGTCTTCCCCTTCGTCTGTTCCCCTCGATCTTACCAGTTGTCACCAAGTTCTCCAGATCATTTCTTCTCATAACATGCCCAAAAATTGTACTGTCTACGTCTAATGTCTCTAATCGGTTTACGATCTTCATTTGTTTCTTGAAGAACCTGTTCATTGGTCTTTCTGGCTGTGGATGGTATTCTTTACATTTTCCTCAGAAACCACATTTCTACAGCCATCAGATGTTTTTCAGCCTGACTGCTCTTTGTCCAAGCTTCACATCCATATAAGAGTGCAGGTTCTATGTAACATCTCAACACTCTTTTTCTCGTTTCAATTGACATCTTTTTATTGGTCAGTATGTTTTTCATCTTGCTAAAGATTACTTTTGCCATGGCGATTCTTGTTCTAATCTCTTCAAGGCATCTCCCATCAGATGTTATTACTGTTCCGAGATAATTGTACCTATTCACTTGTTGAAGAATATTCCCATTTACTTGTATATTACATTGTGGTATTTCGTTATTCCTAGTGGCGACCATAATCTGTGTCTTTTTACAATTTAATTCTAACCCTAGTTGTTCACTGTGTGTAACAACCGCATCTACTAAATTTTGCAGGTCCTGTTCATTGTCTGCAATCAAGACTGTATCACCTGCATATCTAATGTTATTGATGCATCGCCCCCCAATGTTGATTCCTTCCACATCTTCAATATTTCTGAAAATACTTTCACTGTACAGGGAAAACAGATCTGGAGACATTACACATCCCTGTCTCACACCTCTCTTAATAGGCTGATATTGGCTTACTTCATTATCAACTCTTATGGCAGCTTGTTGTTTCCAATGTATGTTTTTTACAAGTCTAAGGTCTTTTCCATCAATCTGTAGATCCTCAAGCATTCTTATCATGTTGACATGTCTCACTTTATCGGACTATCTCAAGGGGCGTGCGGTAGAATGTAAGTTAATCACGTGAAAGATATCGTCTTAGGTGTGTGTTGTGTTAGATCGTCATACACACTCATCATGTTCATGCGCCATGCCGATAAGTGTGAACGGTCATGTTTGGCCATCTCACACGATCACCAGAGTCGCGGATCAGCTCTGGGTTTTTGCCTCGATTGTCATTTGGCAAGCCATCTAGATATTTACCTCTCTGCTTTCCCCCTTGTTCTTTTCCCCCTTAATCTTGCCAGTTGCCACCAAGTTCTCCAATTTATTTCTTTTCATAACGTGCCCACAATATAATGACTGTCTTCATCTAATTTCTGTCATCAGTTTACGGTTTTCATGTGTGTCTTGTAGGACTTGATCGTTGGTTTTTCTGTCTATCCGCTAGGTCATAGCATACTGAGTAACGACCATCAACTCGTGTTTTGGTTAACTTTCCATTCCAGGAAACTCAAAACATTTTACCAGGCTGGATCTACCCCGGAACCGTGCTGGTCAGGACAGTCCAGACCTTGAATTACCGAGGATTGAATCCCTAGGCCATTGCTTTGGTAAGCAAGCACACACACACCATCGTCTTACCTTGGGAATTGTATACCAAATGTAATACGATCATGATACTTTTCACCACTCGTAGATAGAGCATTGGTACTTCTTTGACCAAAAGCAGAGGCGTTATTGGAGACGAGGAAGCGGCGAAGGAAGAATCAGGGCGCGAGCCGTACTAGAGAAGTTGGCACCAAAATGGCTGCCTAAAATTTGTTTGAAATGTTTGAAAAGAAAATTATTTATTTGTCTTTAAAGAATAGCCGTGTAGTTAAAACAGCAACACATTGTAAACATAAATATACATACAGATAGTACGTTGTTGTTTACTTTACTGTACTTTACCTTCCAATGTAATCAATTAATGTTACGTGCACCCACTCAACACATACACACATAGTCAAAGATGTAACAATGTGGGTAGGATAATATCAACTCTAGTTACACCTCTGCACCAAACAACTTGTATTGTAAATACAAAATTGTTATCATCATAATCATGCGCCATGCCGATTAACGTGGATTGTCATGGTTCGCCATCTCACACAATCAATAGAGTCTTGAATTGTTATATCTGAACCTAAATGATTAATTACCTCCAATGGTCGGTGGCTGATGGTCGTGATATTCGTCCCTAAGAAATCTTAGTGCAATGCTGGATTTGCCGACGCCTTGGTCTCCCAGCAGAACCACTCGGAAAGTCGAGCGATTGTTGACGTTTGCTGTTAGGCTCTCGGACATCTCGTCTGGGGCATTAACAGGGCGAGAAAATAAACAAATTAGCAATGTTATCTCTGCAAGAGTGTTACCCACTGGTCGCGGGCTCTTTCCGCATCGTGGCGGATTTAAACTGTTTAAATTGACCTTGGCTTCCAAGCCGACAAAGTAAAACATGAAGACCAGGAAATATCTTGGAAAGTAAAAGCGACCGTTGGGATACTGACCACATCATCTAGTGAGTGACGATGCGTTTAAAAATAAGGATCTTTCACCAAATGTCTAATGCTTTAAGTTTTGTGTAAAAGGGTCCTTTACTTTATTATCTTTGGAGAAAGCGTGTTTAATTTCTTCGCTTTCACTTTACTTATATCCTCTATTTTAGTTGAAAATAACATTTGACGGTCATGTGGCAGCGTAATTAAGTTCCTTACCAACTAACATGGATGTTCATGCTTTTGTTCGTTCTCTCCCATAATGTATTAATTTGTGTGCTGATATTATTCTCATGTTATAATAATAATATAATACGTTGTCAAGTATCTTCTCATGCCGCCTTTCTCTAGCTCCCCCCCCCCCCCCCCCCATTCATATTTCTCCATAGAATAATGTGTTTCAGTATTTCTCTTCTCATTATTTGGCAAACCAAATTGTGATTGTTTCTTTCTGACGCATGTGATCATTTGTCTTCGAGTAATAGTCTTTTTCAAAACATTTACTGTCCTTTTCGCGCGTTCCTCTGGCTGTTGGGTTAGAATATGTTGCTAGTGAAATACCGGAACAAATTAGATGCTGCTGCTGCTGCTGCTGCATCCGCTGGCTGTGAACTCCAGCGTGAAGTCCTGTATGTCGGATGAAGGCATCCTGTTGTCCAACATCAGTGTGATGTCATACAGGACCTGAGGTTAGCGTGAGTATCCGTTGTCCCATGTCTGGCTTATTGGTGTGCAGACTGGTGGATCCTCGCCGTGCAGGCAGACACTCTCCGACTTCGGAAGAATCAGCGATCCTACTATGTTAGCCAGGACCCCGAAAGGACCTGTTGCCAGGACGCGGGACTAGGACGTGTTATTAGGTCTTGGCCAGTATAGCACCTGGCCCTGGTGCCTTGGAAACACATATGCGTCCCAAACAAATTAGCAATATAGGATTATAGGCCTCATTCTAGTCAGCCTGTACGCGTTGTGCTGTATCATGATCCTATTACAATCAAATGTCTCTCCCCCCCCCCCCCCCCCAGACGTGAAGTTGCAATACCCGGAAGTGGGAAGGAGAGCTCTGAAACAGTATCCTCCTCGGTACTGGGTCAAGAGGATAGTCTGTACACCAGCCTCACTCCGATGGATGCAAGATGGTTCCAGGGCTCACGCGATGTAAACATCAGTTCGTCTGCCCGAACATTCAGTCTTTGAGAGGATTCACCAGACAACGAACGCATGTTGTGTCTTGTGTATTCTCGACATCTTTCTGTAAAGGACGAAATGCAGCGAAATATGCCAGGCAATAAATCGTGCAATCTATCGTTTCTGTCTTCGTTATTCAAATTCACTACGGGAAAACATTGTTTTGATCATTCTGTAAAACCAAAGTTATGTAGCTTCAATGTTTTATAAAAATATTGTTTGCTATTTGCCAAGTCTTCAGATCATTGTCAAAAATTGGTTCTGTGTGACACTCAAAAAATTCTTTGTCTAAATTTTAATAGCCGGTCTCTCTGGCTGTGGGGTTACAACACTTTCTCTCTGTAATCCCGTTTATCACGCAGAGTCTCGTAGCGGAGCGAGAGCTGAGGCGGTTCTACCCCCGCTCGTGACTTGCGGGATACTGAGCCGGCCGCTCAGAAAGCAATGGCAAACTACTGAGCGTAATCTTGCCAAGAGATCAACATACAGCTGAAAGATGCTGGTGTTGACAGCTAAGTCCTGTACAAGGATATGCTAAAAAAAATATTTTAATAACAACATTTTGTGGTGTTGCTGAAGTATTGTTATTGTTTTGTTAACCCCCTTCGCTTTTTATTCTTCGTTTCCTACGGCTTGGAGAATCGAGGTGGGTGATGATTTGATTCCACCTCGTTATGCAAGTAATACATTCGATCTCAGCAAAGCTTCGTTGATGTCTGTCTGCCATGCTAGTGACTAGTGGGGAATCACTATAATTCCCTTGCAGCCTTGTAGTAATAGTAAGGTTTCGTTTATGTCTGTCTGCCATGCTAGTGGGGAATTACTATAATTCTCTTGCATCCCTGTAGCGTGCACATTTTGTAGTATTCAGCAGGCTTCATCACAACGGAGAACTTAGGGGAACCTCCCTTCATTTATCAAAGTAACGTGTATCCCGGATGTCCAAGTCAAGACGAGGAAGGCTTGTGGTTAGCATACCAAAGTCACTTAATTAAGTTGAGCCAAGAACCCACATCACAGCACTCGGGACATTCCCATTCGTGCTCCGTCCTCATCTTCAACAATCAGGGAAGAGTCCCAATACTAATGATACCAGTAGTGGTTTGATTATATGTCCGTCTGCCCTTTCCTCTGAGTCACATAAAAGGTTAATAAGATAAGGTCCTTTTTAAACGCCCTGTGGCGTATTGGGTATATGATACATAAGTGAAAGTCTTTTTACACGCTCAATTTTATAGCTCGATCAGGAAGTGAAGCGAGAGTGCTAGTGGTGATAGTAGTTATGCTAGTGGTGGGGATATTAGTAGTAGTAGTAGTGGTAGTAGTAGTAGTAGTAGTAGTAGTAGTAGTAGTAGTAGTAGTAGTAGTAGTAGTAGTAGTAGTAGTAGTAGTAGTAGTAGTAGTAGTAGTAGTAGTAGTAGTAGAAGAAGAAGTAGTAGTAGTAGAAGAAGTAGTAGTAGTAGTAGAAGAAGTAGTAGTAGTAGAAGAAGAAGTAGTAGTAGTAGTAGTAGAAGAAGTAGTAGTAGCAGCACCAGCAGCAGCAACATCAGCAGCACCAGGAACAGCACCACCACCACCAGCGGTAGCAGTAGCAGCAGCAGCAGTAGTAGTAGTAGTAGTAGTAGTAGTAGTAGTAGTAGTAGTAGTAGTAGTAGTAGTAGTAGTAGTAGTAGTAGTAGTAGTAGAAGTAGTAGTAGTAGTAGTCGTAGTAGTAGTAGTAGTAGTAGTAGTAGTAGTAGTAGTAGTAGTAGTAGTAGTAGTAGTAGCAGTAGTAGTAGTAGTAGTAGTAGTAGTAGTAGTAGTAGTAACATTTAACTTCACTTACCAGATGAATTCATAAAAAAAGACTAAATATATTTATTAACAAACGACAGCTTCTAAATTAGTCCTGACGTTTCTAGAACCCATATTTGATATTCCACTGTTTCAGCTCACAAAACTTTCAAAGTTGCAACGTTTAAAATGCATTTCATTTCACACTTAGTCACAGAGTATAGTTTCATAAATTTATAACGCAGAACAGGGTTAGTCACACAATGTGCTTGTAAAATAGACTGAATTGTACACACAGCACAGTGTTCTATTTAACCAACAACCGGATATTCAAAATGCATTTAAAAGTTCAATTCACCGAGATCGACTGATAGATTTCACCATCGTTATCTCAGCTGCTATCTGTAGCTGATAGATTTATCATGGGTTAAAGCTGAGACTAATTAGTTGTTGTAAGGCCAGTGAGGTATAACGGACCACCAGGCATCGACTATCGTATTGATTTTACCAAAGGTGGTCTGTGTTGGGAATAAGATAAAGGCGTTTGATAACCGAATACGTTTGTCAGTAACGATGCTGCAGGGCGTACTAGCCGTTTGTGATTGGGATTACTGACATGTCAAAGGGATTGACGATGTTTTCATTTGACTAAATTGGCTGACATCTAAACATATGGTTTTAGGTTTCCCTCTATTTGAGGGGCCCTATGGGTTATAAACAAGGTTTTTTTTTTTTTAAAGTTATATTAATATCAGGTTTTCTCAGTGTATCTCCTGCCCAGGACCAACGCCCTTTACCAACTCGTGATTTACTGATAATTGTTTCATTCTCAACAAGAGCTACACATTGTTGATTCTGTCATACCATTTCATTCCTTCTATGCTGCACAACTCACAGATTGTGAGAACTGTATGGCTTTTCTGCCCTGGTCATGCGGGAGAATGAACAGGCTGATAGACTGGCAGGGAATACACCTCTCGATTGTAAATTACTTATGGACAAGGTGGAACCAGGTGGAGAAAGGTGTGGAACAGACTGAGCATCCGTATGTGGAGAGAGTGATATTGCGGGGGATTGGCAGGGGTTTCGGGTGAATCTCAAAACAGAGGGAAGACCATGAGAACTTTCAATCAAATAGCAGTTGGAACCATTAGTAGTGTGACTCTTCGCAGTTTGTTGAACGAGGGAACGAAGCGCGTCTGAGAAATTTCTTGAGTGCTATGATTTCGTTTCTTAGCTGAACTCAACTCAGCTCAACGCAATGTGTGTCGAGCCCAGCGCCAGTGTCTGTTCCTACCTCTTGATTCATTGGTATTTGTTTAGTTGTCAACACAGAGCTACACATGGTTGATTCTGTCACACAATTTTATTCCTTATATTATGCTCAAATGTCAGTTAATGAATGTTTGAAGTTTGAAACGTGGACAATGAGCAGACAAGCTGAAAATCATCTAATGACGGTGAAATGTGGTTTCTGGGGAAAATGCAAAGAATACTACGGTCAGACGGAAAAACCAACGAGCAAGACCTACAAGAATCAAATGAAAACCTTAAACTGCCTTAAACTGATTTTAGAAATTAAACGCAAACAGTCTAAAATTTGAGGGCACGTTATGCGAAGAAATACATTGGAGAAATTGGTGACAAATGACTAGATTGAAGTGAAAAGAAGAAGGGGAAGGCAGTGAGATAAATATCTAGATGGTTTCGCCGCAAGGCATAATGAAGACAAAAACACAGAGCTGATCTACTACTGTGGTGATCTGTGCGAAACATGATCAGTCACGCTTATCGGCATGGCACACAATATGATATGGTGTCTGTCAGAGTCCTAGTATGGACATCCATAGACCGAGCTGAGTTAGACAATGACAGACAGGGCTAAAGACAGCCAGCCAATAGGTATTGTCCACGTCACAAGTATGTAAGAGCTAAGACAGGTCACAATCGATGACAGACACTTAACGCCGAGGTCAAGGCAGGACAACCACGACACGGGCCGACTGAAGGGAGTTCAGTCAAGAAACCCGTGACAAGGGGTCACGTGATGGAAAAGACTGGACAGAGGTCAGGACAGAATGTGTGCGACCATCGACGGAGACAGGCGTGTTGTGGAATATAGAGAGAAATTGAGAAGCGAGACGAATGACTGCAATTGTGTTGTGCTAGTTGGATAACTGTAATAGTTTGAGAGGCGACAGCGACAGGTTACAAGATAGGAGAGTACTATGAGAGGTGACAGCGACAGGTTACAAGATAGGAGAGTGCTATGACTATTGGAGACGGCGACGGTCGACGGCGACGGTTGTAGATGTACCAACAGGGCGAGACCGAGTATTGACGGTCTGCAGAGCATGTGTAAATATGGTATTAAATGTAAATATGTATGACATGGATCATGTCTCGAGCACATTGTGATATAGATTCTGTGTTCATCTTGAGAGTGTAATAAACTTGCCCGAAAGGGACGACTATTTCGCCCGTCCCCGTGTGGAGTGACTTTTAGAAGTAGAAATTACCTGCTAGAAACAGGCGCGCAAGTGCATCACGACTTATTAGGTCTCTGACCGTGTCATCATTGGGTTAATCATGCGTGCGTGAGTGCGTGCGTGCGTGCGTGTGTGTTGTGTGTGTGTGTGTGTGTGTGTGTGTGTGTGTTGTGAGAGTTATTTTTCTTTTCAGGAGATTCCCTATTAGTATTGTCAAATGCCCAAGAAGATCACTTATTAGTACTACCAAAGACCTTTACATAGTCCACAAATCCAATACAAAGTAGCGAGTTCAGTGCCATGCGTTGGTCCATTATTATGAGCAGTGTCTATCAGAACACCTTGGGCAGATAAACAAATTGGTGGAGACGCCTTGACATAAATCAATTCGCGAAGAAAACAGTTTACTCGCATCAGAAGTAGACAATTCACATTTTTTTAGACACCCGATGAAAAGGGTACAACTGGCCACAGGGAGTTTGGAGGTGAAGAGATACAATGGTGGCTCAGGAAGACGTTAACCAGGTAAATAATATCAAAATAATAGAAAATAAAAACAGTTAGGTATATATATATAACTCCTGAAAAAAAAAAGAGAAAAAAAGCGAGAAATACTAAACACAGACACCTTACAACGAACTCCTCTATGGCATAAGAATATCACAGGGGGGGAATCCAAACAAAATATATAATAAAGATAAATATATTACGACACAACGAACGACGTTTTCATCAGGTACAACACAAATAAATCAAAAGAAAAACATGAAATTAGAAAATTTTCCGTTGTGTCGTAGATACTAATTTTTATTTTATGATTTTGCTTTTGTGGGTATCACCCCGTGATTTAAGTTTGCTGTAGTGGAGTTCCTCATAAGGTATGTACACTGTATCTGTGTTTTACCATCTCTCATTTTTTGCGCAGGGGTCACACACACGTTAACAGTTTTTATTTCTTATTGTTATATCCTGCTGCATCCGTTACTTCTCTTAAATAATATCAAAAGACGAGATGACACAAGAGGTTTCTGGCAATAATGACTATCCAAACACGACATTGACTAGAAGAAGAAGAAACCCGCCATATTTCTCAACGTTCATCGTTTACCAACCAACGGGAACGACAGTTCAGGAGAACGTGGAAAGAAAACTGCAATTCATCAAATAACAGTAATTGCAGTCATATGTGTATGTAGTTCTGTTACGGAAGTAGAATTATCTATGTAACGTGCCTTCATCCTCGCATGCTTATATGCTAACACAACTGGCGTCTTTGCGTTTTACATATCTCTTAGTTCACTTTAGCACTGAAAATCGCGGCTTTTACTTGAGCCTAATTGTACATTATCAGTAGATGGTAAATAACGATACCAGTCTAAGCAGGACTAAAGTAACCCACCGAGATTATAAGTTTATTATGGGCGTGACAGATCATAAGCTATAGTGGTTTAATATGTAGAGAGGTTATATCTATATATATAAATCAAAGTGTATGTATGTAAATATGTATGTATGTAAATATGTATGTCCTTTATTTTTTCGCTAACGGCCCATCCGATTGAGATGAAATTTTCTACACGCCTTCCTTTCATTCCAGAGATGTCAACTGTCATAGTTTTTTTTCCTTCTTCCTCCTCCTCCCTCCTCCCCCTCCCAAAATACGTACGTAAATATATGATGATGATGATGAAAGAATCCCCGAACCAAAACGCTAGGGAAAGGGAAGAAAATGACGTGACTACACAGAATCGTCACACGGCAATCATCATCATCAAGTGCCGTGCCGGCTGGCGTAGGCGTTCATGGCTCTCCGTAGATCTCAGTCTTTGGTTTTTTGGATCAACTCTGCTGCTGATATTCCTCCATGCCACGGCAATATCAATAACAATTCATCTTTTTATGTGTAAGGAAGTTATCTACAGTCGTGTAGAAGGGAAGAACTAGACGAGTATGAATTCGGAATGGCGAACTCTCTCCCCCTCTCTTCTCCTCCCTCTACCTCCTCCCTCCACCCTTATATATATAAAGAAGAAATACACGAGGAGAAATGTGTATAAAGAGTTATAAACTTAAATAAGAAGTAATTCATTTGGAGAAATGTAATAAACTTGGAGAATCTATATATATAAAACAAAGTGTATGTAAATATGTATGTCCTTTATTTTTTCGCTAACGGCCCATCCGATTGAGATGAAATTTTCTACACGTCTTTAGTGTTTTCCGCCATCATATCGACACGATTCGCTTGACAGCACTTCTCAGCGCTATCAAGCCAAGACGCCTTACACATTTCAAGCAGCCTGATACGGGGGGAAAATGGCACGTCGTAATAGCACAAAGAAACAAACAGCTTCCAAGATGCATAGTGAGAAAACCGACCAGACTAGCAGCCTGATACGGGGGGAAAATGGCACGTCGTAATAGCACAAAGAAACAAGCAGCTTCCAAGATGCATAGTGAGAAAACCGACCAGACTATCAAGAAGACGAACCTGCCTTTGGAGAGTCTGCATGCAAGCTGGAATAAAGTATCTGAACCTACAGTCAATGAAACTACCAATAAGAAGAGCGACGACTACCCACAGACGAACACAAAAACTTGTGAGAGGAAGGAGGACCAAGACACCAGAATCAGAAACACTGATTCAAACACAGTCAGATGGGTGGTCAAGCGGCTAAAAATGGAGCTTACTGATCAACAAATAAAGAAGCAGCTGCAGGAAGAAAATCTTCACGTCAACATTTTGAAGGCAGAGCGGATTCTTACCTACTCAGAATTAAATGAGATGCTCCACGCCAGGGACTGGGCGAACCCGGGCCGGGTCAGACAGACAGACAGACAGACAGACAGACAGACAGACAGACAGACAGACAGACAGACAGACAGACAGACAGACAGACAGACAGACAGACAGACAGACAGACAGGGAGGGAGGGAGGGAGGGAGGGAGGGGGGAGGGAGGGAGGGAGGGATAGGCGGAGGGAGAGACAGACAGACAGACAGACAGACAGACAGACAGACAGACAGACAGACAGACAGACAGGGATGGAGGGATAGGCGGAGGGAGAGACAGAGGGATGGGTCTATTAGACAGACAGACAGACAGACAGACAGACAGACAGACAGAC